>JAOYSI010044580.1:0-27337 GCA_025775065.1 Hiodon alosoides | reverse complement strand
ACAAAAGTATTGGGACACCTACACATTACACCTACAAGAGCTTTTATGACATCCCATTCTAAATCCATAGGCATTAAATACAAGTTGGTCCCCCTTTGCAGATTTAACAGCTTCCACTCTTCTGGGAAGGCTTTCTACAAGATTTTGGAGTGTCTGTTTGAATTTTTGCCCATTCTTCCAGAAGAGCCTTTGTGAGGTCAGACACTGATGTTGGACGAGAGGGCCTGGCTCGCAATCTCTGTTCTAGTCCACCCCAAAGGTATTCGATAGGGTTGAGGTCAGGGCTCTGTGCGGGCCAGTCAAGTGCTTCCACACCAACCTCATCCAACCATGCCGTTATGGACCTTGCTTTGTGCACTGGGGCACAGTCATGCTGGAACAGAAACGGGCCTTCCTCAAACTGTTTCCACAAAGTTGGAAGCATAGAATTTTGATTTATACACCTGTGTCAATGGGATTGAATGAAACACATGAATTCAATTATTAAGAGGTGTGGCCCAATACTTTTGTCCATATAGTGTGTGTGTGTGTGTATATATATATATATATATATATATATATATATCTGTCTCGCCAACTAAGCACTTCTCGTTCTGGTTTCAGGATTTGACAGTATCTTTTAACAGTTATCTGCTGAAACAAATAGTTTTCGGATATGTGTGTTCGCTGCTGAGAAGATGAAGTAATGCAAAGTAAAACTTATTTTGTTTCCCGTAAACTATTAATATTAGTAATGCAAGATTAATTAGTCATTTTACCAATTGTCTTAGATTGGGTTTTTTGAATAGCTCACAATACTTTTCAAGGTTTTTTAACAGGTTTGCCACAAAAACAATAAACAACTTAGTCAAACCAAATACATTTTGAAGTACAAAACCTAGCATACACAGGTGAGCCCCAGGACCAATATTGAATACTACTAATGTAGAGGGTCTCGTTAGACCCATACATCTTCGGCCCATATGGTAAAATCAGCACTGAATTAAGAAGCCTATTGCTCCCAGCAGCATGAGTAAAATTTGTTCTTACAAGGCTTATGATTATGATTATCTAAAAATATATTTCAGCATTGTAACCCTAGTTTCCCAGTTTGCATGCCCTCTGCTTAACTTCTGAACTTTAGGGCGAATGGCACTAAATTTAACCTCTACTGTTGGATAATCTCGACTGATGCAGTCACCGAGTGCCCTTTAAAAATTGGCCTGTAAGAAAATGTGCCTCAAGAGAGATGGAGTCCACAGGTTCTTTGTCCCAGGCCACGCACCACTGCTGGAACACCCCTCACTTGTAACTGTACTGAGAAGGTTCTGCAACGTGTTTATGACCTTTTCCGATCCAGGTGGCTACACCTGAGCCATTAGGGAGCCCAGCCCACAACTGTGGGTTTAACGCATTGGCTGTCTCAAGGAGGCTCACACTAACCCTGCACTGTTTGTTAGGGCAGGTGGCATCCTTAGATGGAAGGAAAGGAAAGTCCAAAGGCAGCGAGGTCGGAAATAATGGTCAAGAACTTGAAGGACCTGCACACAGCCCTGACCTCAACTCCATCTAACACCTTTGGGAGGAGTTGGAATGCCAACTGCGAGTCAGGCCTAATCACCCAACATCAGTGTCCGACCTCAGTAATTTCCTTGAGCTTAATGGAACTCCCCGCAGCAATGTTCAGACATCTACTGAAATGCCTTCCCCGAAGAGTGGATGCTGTTATAGCAGCAAAGGGGGGAATAACCCCATATTAATGCACATACTTAGTCATATAGTGTATGCTCCATATGGCAGTTCTGAACTTTTTAGGGTTAAGTTTTTTTTTGGCTGCTTATTTGTTGACACAAGCTATTGAGAGCTAAACACACCCCTGCTTAATCAGTGATGCTTGCTTTGGCCATTACCAATAATTTAATAAAAGGTTTTTGTCTTTATGGATGCTCTATAACTTACTTTAAGAAATGTCATATCACATCATATTTAGCTGAACTTCATACTGGATCAGATTGTGCATTGAAAAATGTGTCATTTTTATATATAATGCAAATGATCAAATAATCAGCAGATACATTTTCATAGGTCAACGTCAAAAGGACCACAAATAACTGATTACCATCTTAAAAGGCTGCTAAAACACCACTTTTAAGTTTTTATTAAATAGTACATATTTCGATCAACCCAGACGGTTCTTGGTTTCATTGTTGATATTTTTTGAATATACAACCAAAAAAATACAAATTCTTTACCAAATAACCATTTTAAAGATTGCACTGACAAAATTAAGGCTAACAAAATAAATGTAATTGTATGTGTCGATACCTAAAATAAAATCTGCTGAAGATACTGTACGAGTGAAAAAATTGGTTCAAAATTCTGTACAATACACAGAAACAGACTGCAATGAAAATCACTGTTAGCTTGACACAAAAATTACAGAAAAATAGATTAAATGTCAAGAGGAAGAATTAAAATGCATGGTTCCTCGCTTAGTACAACCTATAATATAAAAGCACTTCAATGCGTTTCAAAGAACGATTTGATCACCTACTACTTTAATACACACAGAACACTAGAATACATACTGATAAAAGATCTTTCATGTATTAAAAATTTACCAAAGAGCTCAACAGGCATTTTAACTATACATAGGATTGCATTTATAACCATTAGTAATGCATAAAAATTCAAAAGGAAAAAAAACCAAAAGGAAATATTAAAAGCTAAATACAGAAATACAGTATGAAATTACGAAAGCGTAAACACACTACAGAACTGAAACAAAAGTAGTACTGGATCAGCTATAAAAATAATCAAATGGACTACAAATGGGGATAATGGTGAAAAAAATCTAAGGAATATTTTAGGCAGAAAAGGGTAGTGTCTTTTTATTTTTTGCAGACATCTGCATAATGGTTGGCTCTCATGTTAATCTTGTCCTAAAAAACTAAATGACAGCTCAATAGACAAATCGGTATGTTGTGAGTGCCTACGCAACGAACGGATGTGTTAATCTTACATTTGATCCACTCCACAGTTATCTTCCAACAGCAGTGACAATTCCACAGTGGTTCTTCAATTTGTAAAATGAGCAATAAGTTAACTAGCCTAATATCACATGCCAATTTCGTCCTTGAAATGAAGTGTTACAGCAGGACATTCAGAGATTCTCTGTCACCCCATACTTCTTTGATCCCCACAAACCTGCAATTGTGGAAATCACAAAAAAAAAGCACTTGTGAAAGAACCAATTCAATCTTAGCTTACAACATTATGTCAGAATTATGCCTTTTCACAGCAAATGCTTTCCAGCACTGTTGTGTGGCTGGTTTCAAACTTTTGTTCCTTAAGAGCAGGGGACCAGCAATTTAGTACAGGCATAGGAGGCTGTGGGTATGGTTACCCTTCTTCATGGTAAATACTGCTATCTGTTAAATTCAGGAGGAACTCTGTTTTGGGGCAGACTAGATTGGAAGAGTAGAAGAATTTCCCCTGGCAGAGACAGTACTGTTATACTGTGTCTTCAGCCAAGTTGACCACATCAGCTGCTTTCAGGGGCATCACCACTTTGCTGTCAGTCTCCTTCCCTTTTGCTACATTGTCTATGTTGGTCTCTTCCTCTTTGTTCTGCAACTTGGCCCTCCTATCCTCATCCTTCTTTTCTTGGTCCAGAAACCGATAGTTTATCCCCATCCCCACAAACAGGAAGATACTGGCGATGACCAAGACTATCCCGCAACTGTAGTAGGTGTACTTGTAGTCATGATAGATGTCATTGAGCCTGCCTGCAGAAACAAAGAGAAAAAAATTGGTACCTTACTATTCGCTATTAGCCAAGCTTCTCCAATTTTCTTTCTAGGGTTAGGGTTAGGGCTAACCCTAACCCTAACCCTAACCCTAACCCATTTCCTTCTAATGTTGTAGAACACATTTCTAGATGTTCATGGGGATTGATAAGTGTCCTGTTTTGAATATGATCCCATAGATCATTGATCCAAACTATGATCCAACCCTGTTACCACAGTACCCATCTTTCCTACTGCCTGTCAGCAAAAAGTTCTATAATCACTTTTTCTAACAAGGAGCTGGGATACTTAAAAGCATGGTTTAGCCTTAACTTCTGATTGATTTGACATTGATTTACAGGTCATTACTTAATGGTTCTGTGCTGCATCAAACATGAACACATTTATATCTAATAAGAACAGAAAACAAATAAATGTTCTTTACAAGTGTTTTGATAAGTAGATTTGTCTCCTGCAGTCAGGACTCACCCAGCAAGGGGGGACCCAGAAGCACAGGTCCACACTCCACAATCGTGACCAAGCCGACCGCACTAGAGAATCGCTGGGCACCCACCAGGTCCATTAGTGTCTCAAAAAGCACAGAACTCAACCAGCCGAAGGCAAACCCAAAGAAGAGGGAATAGACAATGAAGCCGGTGTAGTCAATCGACAATGGAGCCAGAATGTGACATACCCCATTGTACAATACTGACGCAGCAAAGAAATACTGGATCCGAGGCCGAACCCAGGTCATGTTTGCCACCAGACCCATGGAAGGCCGGGCCACCATGTCCACAAAGGCTAGGATAGAGAGCAGAAATGCGGCCTTGTCCTTAGCAATGTCCTTGCTCTTGGCGTAGTTACTGAGGAAGACCAGGGGTGCAAAAAGGCCAAAGAACATGATAACATTGCCTAGGAGGTACAGCAGAAAGCCACGATGAGTGAAAAGGCTGAGGTCAATGACGGCATTGATCTTCTGCATCACCGTCTTCTTCTCCTCTGGTTTGCCAGGTATTAGGCTGATGCTGGTATTGCTTGCTTTCCTCAACTCTTGGGAAACCTTAGAGGTAAACTTGGGCCCAATGGGGCGCATGAGGGACCCTGCCACACAGCAGTTGAGCAGCAGGCCCCCCAGGATGAGAAAGCTTCCCCTCCAGCCAAAGTGGTCGAAGAACCAGCTGTTTAGCGGGGCCAGTGTAGACAAAAAGACTGGGCTTCCAGCCATGGCAATGCCATTAGCTATTGGTCGCCTCTTGTAGAAGTACTTGCCAATCATGGTCAAGGCAGGATTGAGATTAAAGGCCAATCCTAAACCTATGAACAACAATATAAAAAGGAAGCAAAAATTGATAAATATATAGGTAATATTGAGTGACCGTCCCATCACAAACCCACAATGTCTCTTTTTTTTCAGCGTAGAATTTACCAGTAGCTTGAAAACTGACGTAACTCTAAAACATCATTAAGCCTATTATCTATGAGAACTTCATTTTATATTATAACATTAATAGTATGAGGGGAAAAATGCAAAGCTCCTAGATACATAATTCAAATATGCAGACACCTAATAGAAACTTAAACTACATTTAGACCTTTATAAGTCATTTTATATAAGTCAATATAAGTCCAGGCAACATGTAACATTCTCCCAAGTTCAATCAACAAATAAACAGCATATTCTACATTCCAACAATTAAGAGGACAGAATGCATTAGCATGTTAGCATTGGTCCATACCTCCAACTACTCCCACGCAGAAGTACAACCCCTCAACAGTGTTGCAGAAAGAGGCAGCCACCAATCCACAGCCTGACAGGCAGCCCCCAGCCATCATGATTGGGCGGCTACCATACTTATTCACCAGAATACTGCTGATAGGACCTGAAAGGAAAAAGGAAGGTATTATAAGGCATCTGCTGTGATATATTTATGGTTGATGTTTATTTCTACTTGGAGTTTAGAGGCTTTTCTTTGCCCTGATATGCTGTGTTAAGTTCTAATACAGTCTAATAAATGTGCCATTTGTAACAGCATGTCAAATACTTTCAGGTTAGAATGCAAAGAATTTCCAAAGTTTTACAAACATTTAGGCACTACTTGTACAAGAAGTGTAACATAAAAACTAAAAAAAACTTGTATTGCCAATTAGGCTTATCGAGTTTCAAATATCGCCAACCAGCTATTCCAAACCATACTGCCAATAAAATGGAAAATGCATGGGAAGTCAACTAGTGCGACAAAGCATATAAAGTTAAAGATGTAAGAGTTCTGAGCCAGTTTCACAAAAGTTCTTAAATGCTTTTAAGGCCATTTTTTGGACATACACAAAAGAACAAAAAGTCTTAATTACAGGATGGTCTTAAAATTACCTTTTAAGCCTCCTGCTAACCAGGCTTAAATGGAAAAAAAAGAGTCTTGGATACCCAGCAGATTTTTCTCTTCCTGACGACTCAATGCAGCAGCAAGGAATGCAACAAAAGCTATGAATTTTATGTAAAGCTCTACTTTACCAGTTGTTTGCATGAATCAAAACTGACCCAGTACTTTTGTTTTTTTGTACAGATTTACAGAATTTATCCATACAAACCTTTGCATAATAAAAAAAACATTAAGAAAAATGTTATATTCAAAAACAAAGGGAAGCATGATTGCAACAATGCAATTGCACATTTCAACCCAAAGAAAATACAGAAATCCGCTTGAGATGGAGGCTGAGATGTTGTGGAGAGAAAATGTTCACCGCATTACTCATCCACAGACTCATCTCCTGTTCCACCTTGTCTCACATAAGACACATGTAACATACAATTTCTAAATATCACAGATATAATTTTCATCTATGGACTTCTCAAGGTTGGGTAACCTGGGGAATGGTTTTCAACCCTTGGCCACAAGGTGGAGCCCAAACCTCAAAAGGAAAACTTTGCTTCAGGGTAATGTGTTTTGGATGCCTGAAGATTAATTTTTTCCAAAACCTAAGAAGAAAGTGCTCCGCTGCTGCTCAGTTAAAACACCAGCAACCTGTTCTGCTCCTAATCATTTACAATACTTTTAGAAAACAAGTGAAACGAACATATTGAGCGACACAATTGCAACACGTAGTGCCCTCTCAGTCAGAGCTGCAGTACTGCATTTGTATTTCAATTGTATTTCAAATCTGAATAACTGGAGTGATGAGCAATAAGAAGTACCTCTAATATTCAGCCTTGGAGATCGCCAATCGAAATGCTTTATGTCTTGTCTTGTTTTTAATACTGTTGTGTAGTGAAATTCAACCCTACATTCAGTTTCACTATCTTTCATTTTATGCATATTTTGGTGCAATACGAATACAGTTTTACATGCCAATAACTTTCCTCCATAGATATTATGGCGCATGGGGTTACAATGAATAAATCCAAGATTACTTTTAAAACATTATTTTTAGAATAAAATCCAATATATTTTTTAATCATTTAAAGAAGAATGGATGGACTCATGCATACTAACAGGCGGGTCACAAACAGGCAAATAACTGCAGTACAACCCCACTGGGTTCCACTCCTATCAGCTAAAAACAAGGGGCAACTACAGTGGGTACGCCGTCAACAACCCCAGACAACTGAGGAATGGAAAACGCCACCAGACCGACGAATCCTGGTTCCTGTTGCGTCATGTCGACGGCAAATCAGGATTTGGAGTAAGCAACATGAGTCCATGGACCCATCCTGCCTGGTGTCAATGGTACAGGTTGGTGGCGGTGGTGAAATGGGGTGGGGAATGTTTTCCTCACACACGTTACATCCCTTGATAACAACTGAGCAGGGGTTGAATGCCACTGCGCATCTGAACATTAATGCTGACCAGGTACATCCCTTCATGGCAACAGTTTAGTGACAAAAAGCATACATTGTCTCAGAATAACAGCGAGTTTATTAGAGTGCCCTACACATTCCAACAAAGCATCTGTGGGAAAGGATAGAAGGGGCTGTTAACAGCATGTACTGCCTTCCAATCTGCAGCAACTGTGAGACATCAACATTTATGTGGAACCTTTCCTGACACCTTATATGAGCCACGACCCAAAGAATTTAAGCTATTACGGAGGCAAAGGGGAGTCCAACCTGGTACTAGATGGGTGCACTTAAACTGGCCGATGAGTGTATATATACGAAACCAAATGTAATATGTCAAACATATCCCAACCCTGTTGCCTCTTTGGGTATATTTAATAGGCAATATGGCAAGGCTGTAATTTCTGAATCTGAATCCAATCTAGTATCCTTGAAATAAACAATTTCATTTTGATAAAGCAAATACATCGTATTTAAATGCTTGGCCAAATTATATACTGACAACCATTGTTTGTGCCTGCTTTAATTTTAATTTAATTTAATTACCAATTAATGATAAAACTAGAATTTGGTATTCTGTGGTTAGTGATAACATAAAAAGTAATAAAATATTTAATAATATATTTCCTATTAATGGGAAAACATGGGCGATGTAGATGCCAATGTAAGGTAGGCCTTTAAAGTTTATACAGCTTGTGCTTTATATTAACACTTGAAGGGTCGGCACACAGCAGCGCAACTTTGATGGGAAATGTTTTTAAACTCAACCCATCTTTTCAACCCCAATTGCTTTACACAATTGTATTATTGTATTTTTTGAGTGCATCAGAAATACAACCCAACAATTACAGGCTTACCTACTATTCCCTTTGGTTAAAAGGCAAATAAAGACTTTTTTGGCTGAAGTAATCAACAAAATTTCATGGCACTGAAAAACACAGGCAGAAATTTCTCATAGTGCTTCCAATATTTTAACTAAAGAGCATTCCAGTAAAAAAAAAAATGTTTTCCCGACATACACTGCATTTCCAGATAATTGAAAAAATATCACTTCTTATATATTAATACTATTTGTCATATACCAAACTGAAACAGGCCTCAACCGCCATTGAAGCAAATAGCTTTAGCCTATTTCCGCACAGGTTTTTGAAGAAAAAACAAAAAAAATTTCCGCATAGAATTATTTTTGACCCCAATGTTACTTCAACCCATTACCACCTAGGGTCAATATCAACACGCACATCCATGTTAATTGCCCATAACCACACAATAACATGTATAGAAAACAATTTATAGAATCAAGTACTCTGGAGGTGTCTAGTCCTTACAGAACATGCCAAGGGAGTTTTCCACTCAAATAGCAGGAAGGTATCAAAACAAACCCAGGAATGAATCAATTCAACAATACTAAGAGTCGATTGACTAAAATTCTTATAATTCACAGTAAATATGCATACATATAATATAAAACATACAACAATTATAATACATTGTGTATCACATAAACATAGCCAGTAAGGATATAAGTAGACTCACCTCCAGCGTACATAACTGCCAGCATGATGGACGAGATCCAGGACACCTGGCTGCTGGTGGCATCGAAGATGACCTCTATCTCCTTGAAGAAGACTGTGATGGACTTGGGGAATGCATAAGAGAAGCCAATGGATATGAAGGCTCCCACCACCACAGCCCAGCCCCAGCCTCCCTCAGGAGGGGTGTATCCCACCGGTCCTCCGATGGTAGGTGGCATGGTGGTTCTCCTGGTGCTTTCTTCTGCCGAATATTGCAGTCTATGCAAGGGAGAACAGAACATTTTTCCATCAATAATGTTTAAACTCTTTTTAAAGTTTAAACACAGTAGCTTGGCACAAATCAGTATAGAAGTTCCACATTTTTTCATTCAAAACGTATTCAGATCCTTCAAACATTGCAAAAGACCAATACTAGCATTGTTGGGTTGTCATCATAAAAAAACAAAATAGGTTCCCTGAAATTAAAATATCACTTACGAGTTATTTTCCATTCAGGCAAATTATGCAAGAGAGCTTCGAGTCATGTGACCGAAATCTTGTAGTCGCCATGGCAGTTCTGCCTAATTTGTTTCCTCAGCAACCACAGCGACAGCAAAGACTGATGGTTAATATTTCGATTTCAGGGAACCACGGTTTACGATAACCTGAAGTTCCCTTTCAAATATTAACTGTCGGTAACGCGCAAGTATACAGAATCAGTCCCGAAGACAGCTGTATAGCTCAATAAAGGCAGAGTGACTTCACTCATACTATCCATTTGCCCAGGTAATCACCCTCACCTTTATTGAGTGGTGGAGGGCTCAGCCTCAGAAGCCACCCTCAGGATTTCTGTCCCAAATTTAGGGCATCCATAATAATATTCAATTGATAGAACCTGGTGAACATGTGCAGGATCACCCAGAACTTCGTAGTTAGGCCAGGGTAACCTTAGATCTGCCATGTCTAATGAGCAAACATGCTCTAGCACCAAGACTGCCTGCAACTCACTTTAAAGGTGGACTCTAAGGTAGGCATTGCCAAGCCCTGTAGCACCACATTTAACCTCCACTAAGGAACAATGTTCTCCTCTGTGGCCTCACCCTCTCAGAAATCCTTGAGTAAAGGAACCCACCTTCATGGTGCAAGTGGATATAGCTGCCAAGTATACCTTAAGCGTAGAAGGTGTTTTACGCTCGTCAAGCAGGTCCTGCACATACTGCAGAATTACTGCCATCGAACAAATGGTGGGATCTTCATCCTCACCCAACACCAATGCTGGCACACACCCCCTTGTAGCCATTCCTGAAACAAGTGTAGGCTACCCTAGCATTTTGCAGGGTGTCAATCACCCTTTCAGAGAGGCCCAGATGGCCTAGTTGGAGTCATTCAGGGGCAAAGCCCATGGCTGCAGGCTGGACACCAGATACTAGAAACTGGGTGACTTCATGCCACCATAGTGGTTGAAGTATGACAACACCGTCTTGTCCTTCTGGACCAATACACGTTTCCCCTTTATCTCCTCCAGAAAAGACAGCACTGCCTTTAACTCCAAGAGATTTGTGTGGCACCCACAACAGAGTAACTTTCTCTTGGAAAGAAAAGGTTAGATAAAGACAACTGCTTCAGGGTCAACAAATTGAACCGCTTTTGGCTCAGATAGATGTTCACATGCCTAAGATCAGTCTGAGACCACTATCTGAGTAGCAGAAAGCACTTTGAATAAAACTCCCCGAAACCGGGGCAAACTGCACATGTGCACATCAGCGCTTGGATCACCAGGCCTAACAATCTCTTGGCCGGGGGAATTGAGACCCATGTCTAAACAATGCCCTTGAACGGGAGCAGAAAACTGGTCAAGTGAAGTAAATATCAATAACTCATGGTGGTGAGCACCAAGGCACCCTAGGTACACAAGGTCCAGTAATTCAGATGGTCCCTAGAGAAAAGATCAAAGGTCTGTGGCAGCAAGTACCTAGGGCTGCTGCTTTGCCTTAGGTTGGAAACATCCGCCTATGCATGACAGTTATGGTTTTTCTCTGGCTGGGAATCCCGGAGGACTGAGGTGATGCCTGAGGTTGTCTCAGCTCGCACCACTGTGGCTTGCCAACTGGCTTACCAGCCCATTTCCAGGCTGGCTTCAGCCTCGGTGCCAGGCTGGTGAAGGCTTTGGTTGCCTCCTTCGTCCTCCACTGCCGGCTAACTAATTGGTGTCTACGTCGGTTTTAAAACCATTGATTTTTGTTTAAATTATTTCTGTATTTAATTAGATAAAAATGTATGGTGTCATTTAAAATACGGTTAATTCTAAAAGAAGAAAATAATATTTTCTCTTCATATATTTACTACATATAGTTTTTTGTTTTTACAAAAAAATACACAGCAGAATTTATTTAAATGTATGACAACTAACACTTATATTCAAATGAATCTTAAACTTTTTTGCCATCTGCAGACCATACTACACGTCTATGCTGTTGCCAACTATTTGTAAGTGGAAATACATGGCTGTGGTTGTACACAATCACAATAATCTAATAATATTAAAATATTGCTAGCCAGTCCAATACCCCTCCATTAAATGTCTGCCATTTTCCCCCATGTATGTCGTTTGTCCACTTTGTCTTTGGGTAAAATAATTTATAAAGAGACTGAATTCATGATCAATATTTGAATATGAGACTGATATGAGCCCACATCACCTGCAATTGTAAGTAAAATGGCTGAATGAGATCTTATTTCACAATAAAGTCAACACGCATATTTGGTATATGCACTATACACGACTGCTATGGATTCAAGTAATATAAGTGCCATACAAATGAATATTACAGAGAATGCCTCAATGACACTTCACTGACTGTGGAAACCATCTTTGGGTCCCACTGGTTCCACCACAGCAAACTCCCAAGATTCACTACTTCACGAATTTGATGAATTAGGGCAAATCTGTAGCCAAACGGGAAGTTTGTTCATAGTACATAGAATACACATTAATCAAAAGGTGAGTGTGGGTTACACTTTGCCAGCTTAAGGGGTTTGGAACAGTCCCTAAATAAATTCAGAGGGTGATGATTTAGTGCAGTTAGTCCTGTAATCGTATTGCCGCTGGGAGTACCATGCCCGAAAGGCAGCACAGCAAGCAGGAACTCAATTAAATTCCACGTTGAACGATCAATCAATCTCCACGCAAATTAGAAACCAAAACTTCGAAAAATTTAAATAAAAAATTACTGCGCTGATTATGAAGTTTAGAGGTAATAATGAATGCACCACTTTGCAAATACACTGAAAAATTACTGGGAAGAATTACTGGACAGGAGTATGTTCACTGATGACGTTTCTGTTATATAAAAATAATTAACATATTTATACATATAAAATAATTAAGGAGATTATCTGCACTGTGTATTCAAAGATTCACAATCGCTGAGGAATACAAACCAAGTAGATAATGTGATAAATTACCACTGAGAAATTAGCAGTCCTTAAGGACTGTAGTACAAAATTCCTGTAAAACTCGGCATTAAGTAACTATACGTATTATAATTATTTGTACATTTTCTAACGTAGGCATATTAAATGTATTAAAAAAAAAATACAAGTCACGACATTGTTGAATATATTAACTGAACTTTTTTCATAGAATGTCGACAGAAGCTTTATGATTTAAATGTATGACACACTGGTAGGTGGGTCTGTGAGAGAGATCATGCTGCCAGCGAAAAGCTAATACACGAAGACTGGCCAGGTGACCAATTTCTGCATCCTGTGTATTGATCACTTTGATTTGTTTGCTTTTTAGTCACTTTCACACCCTGTAACATACATATAAAATCAGTGCGTTTGTCCAGGATCCCACCAGAAAACATTTCTACTTGATAATATATAAATCTTTGTGTTTACTTCACATTCTTCCATTATACCTCGGGAGCATCAGGTTGTATTAGAGTATAATCATTTCTGTGTCTTATTGGATTCAGTATGTCTGCCCTACTTGCCCCAAAGTTCACCAGTCGCTACTGGACTATACCCTGTAAAAAGTAGATCAAGCTGTTTGGATAATCATGATGCTGGGGGAGAACGAAAAAAGGTGCCATCATTCAAATATTCAAATTTAGTCTCCCGCCTGTCAAAAAAGATCCAAAGTAATCAGTTAAATTAATCGATTATGTATCTTTCTTGGTTGATGCTATGCATATGGCAGTGGCGTCAACCATTCTTCGGTAAGCACGTACATGTTCATGTTCACCAATGGGAAACATTTTTCTTAAAATCACTAAATATGGTTAATCCTCATAAATTCAGAACAAAGTAGTAAAGTGTTAAAATTTGTGCCTCAAAGAATGTGCCAAAAAACTTTGTTAAACTGCAAGATAAAAAAAGATGACTGAATTAATTTAAAAAAAAAAAACAAAGCCATGCAAAAAATGTTGAATAAAAATGTTCATGTATCATTTAATGACTTTCATTGAATGATACATTAAAAGTGGCAATCTTCCAACCTTGATGTATCAATACCATGGTTTTAAAATCTCAATCTGAGTAGTTTGCACATGTCAGAATCAGAATTTGCATACTCATGAAACGCAAGTACTCGCATTCACTACAGTGGGAAAACCGCTGCATGTCATTAAAAATCAGCGTCACTCAAGCTGACAATTCCAATTAATTCTGGAAATTAAACCTGATCTGAATTTTTTTGTTGTTCTAATAGACGAAATCTGATTAACATTTCTAATGACTAATTCTGGATTTTTGGAAAATAATCTGCTCCATGTCTGTACATATAGCCAGTGAATGACAGGAAAACTGTAAAGAACCCATATATTTTGTTGTTAGAATGAAGACGTTTAAAAGAATGCCAGAGCAATTAATCTGAATACATAAGTTCCACTGTTTGTCTAAACAATTGTTTTTTTTACTTAATGTTCAGCATCCCATTTTCATATGCGCTTCAGGTACATTAATATGATCAAATGTATGATGGCGTTTTTTTTCCAATATTGGCATCAAAATTTATTTCCAGTAAACGAGGCAAAGAGATAGTTACCGTACTAGACTAACAACTTATCATCAGCGCCAGCAATGCTATTTTCTATGCCATTTAGCTTGATAATTCAGCTGATTTTGCAATCATTGTATCAAGTCTGAATAATAAACAAACCCAACCGAACCATTAAAATATAAATGTATTTGACCGTTTTCTTTTAAGTACTGTATGTCTGCTGGAAAAATTGTACTAATTATAGTTTTAACACCAACCAATGTTTAACATTTTTGTTGCAATTTCTGAATGTAACAGCTTTGTTGTTAGCAAAACCTGATTGTTTTGTATTGGGCCCGGTTGCACACATTTAACATTTATAACAGCATAAGCTGCTACAGAACAGGTGTTGCAGTTCCAAACATGTCTACATTTTGTCCACTCCAAATCATTGAATAAGGATTTTGGTTCACCGTTTGATTTATTGATGAACCAGTTCGAGTTCTATCACACTTTTCTAGTCATAAATGTTTCCCCTTCACGTGGTTTGACTGGCAATATTTTATAGATACATCATATAGTCATTGCAGAATATGTTTGGTGGTGTTCAGGAACTAGAGATAATGCCATCTTTAAATTGATTGCAGCTATATTCATAGCCTTTGTTTTCTGGGAATTTTAGTTCATGCTTTTTGGAACTTAATTCTCCAACTCCAACTCTCAACTGACATTGATCTGAAAATACCGCGAGAAAGGGCATAGAGGGGTGTTAGAAGGTCCCCTTGGGTACTAGGGCTTAGAAAACTGTACAATTACTTCATGGTAGGTCATGGTTCTCCTATGAAGAAGAAAAAAGGAAAAAGGGACCCGATTGCAACCAACTGAAATAAATATCCTCTTATCTAATAGGTGTCTAACCACCATAAAACTGCTTGACACAACATTGATAGTCGTTATAGTCAGGACCAGAACATTTTTGACTTGATTGCAGACACCATCGAAACTATCCTTTTTATATGTTTGTCCATTAAATGTCATGGCTCTCTGTCACTTTTGTCCCCAGGAGCACATGTGCTCCAACGTTAAATAAACTCAGGGACAGGTTAGCAGCAATTTTTTTTTTTTTTTTTTTTGACACACAACTATGGTTTCTGTGACTTGCCTATTGACAGCAGACTTAATGGTCCACAGATGACCGTGTTGAAATATTTTAATAAATGCACATCCGCATTTGTTGCAGGCTTTTTTTCAAATTAAACAGAGACATTTTAACAAATCCCAATGATGTCAACTAAAATTTTACATTATCATGGTTAATTTGTACAATATATTTGTTTCTCTTTTTTATAACATTATATTATCGAATATAACGATACAATGTATTTATACTATTTTATGTATTTTTGCAAAACTAGCAAAATAATTTGGCAATACATAAACAGACAAATTAAGTTAAGCAAACAAATCTACCTTCAATCACGTTCAGATCTACCTAGTTTCATATAACATCGTTCCAGCAGTTTCTTTTATTTCTTCAGGATACATAATTACAAAAAACAGTGGTAAGCTATAACACAAATACGCATTTCTCCGCACTGTAATGTTAGCCCCAAAATAAGCCAGCCCACAAACTAACAATAGGGCTCTCATTGGCCAAAATTAGACTCTAAAATAAGAAGTGTGCATCGTGGCTGCAAACTGCCTGTGGAATCTGAGCAGAGACTACACCAACAAGACATCCCAGGCCTGCATAACTGCAGCAGACTGTTTTAAACTCTGTTTAAACTCGGCAGTACATTTTGTTCCATAACACAACAAGAGGCATGCAATGCTTTCATGCCACAGCTTACATGAGGCATTGTCCTCAGCAGGCAACATGATGTCCTGAAAAGGAGAACCAAATGTAGCCTTATGACTAGGAATGTAAAGTAACAATATTATACTGCCAATGTGATTCAGGTACAGAGAGAGAATATTTTACTGTTGCCACAAAACTGAACTAATGAACTGAGATTTTCTTGTAGAATTGAAAAGGACTAACATAAATATATTTATTATTAACATAATTTTGATGCTATAATCTGAAACCCGAGGTGCTATGAGTGCCTTCTTTATAATAAAGACTGAAATAATTCTATTTAATTGAATATTTTTCAAGAGCATCTCTCAAAAACAAAACAAACTATAACAAAACTACTTTTTGGAGATCTGCATGCATTTAATATACTGACCCCTGACTCGGAAAAATTTTACTTTTCAAGTTGTTCCTGTTTATTTGTTTCTTCCGAGAGACCTTAAAAAGCAGGACACTGGTGGGGTTGTCAGTTACTTAATTCAAACCAGGATACAGCTACCAACTTAATTAATCCAAATATGTACCATGTGAACTGGAGAAACCTGCAAATTTGCAGTTTGAGACCACACATTGTCGATTGTCATCCAGTAACTAGCCGTGATAAAAAAGCGGCCAATCCAAAACTCATCAGATAATTAATTCCGATTTGATATAACATGGACCTACTTCGGGGAAGGGATGGAAATTAAGCTTGTCTGCAGTAAGTACTTTGGAACAGGCAAGTACATTGTGGGTTACTAGCCAGCTTGGTTGATTGTCAGCTTAAAACAAAGTGTTGAAAGTACAGTTTCCTTACTTCAACTGGTGCAGCACATATGTGCTTGTGAAATAAGTTTTATATGCATTTAGTAATGTTGCCAGGTGAGTCCACCTTAAAAAACCGAATTTCAAACATTTATTTTTTTATGTAAACATAACCAGCAAGTTGGCTCATAATAACCTGCCACATTTATTTAGCATTAGCTAGTTCCATCCACATAGCATTTCAACCAGCATAACTTCATAAACGAACGTTATCTGCACCATTTAGTTGACGGTTAAAGTTAATCATCATTACTGAGCAGAACGGAGTATAATAAACAGCTTACACATTTTTTTAGTTGTCAATTCATTTCAAAATTCAAAATTAAGTTAAGGAATGAGACGAGAAAAAAAAAAAAAGGGCTAGTAGCATTTCAACTTGTCTTTTAGGAATTTCAGCATCCTACCCAGCTGACCAGTGGCAAAAATCCAGAATTTTCATCTCCGTAGTTAATTTATCAATGGCGTTATTTTTGAACAAAACACATTTAAGCAATATCTACATTAAAAAGATGAATACATTTCAAACAAAATAATTTATCTACATCTTCCCACCAGCTAGCTTAACAATACATCCTCGGGCTAACGTCAAAATGTAATACTTTGCATCATGGGCAGATTAATCATCTGTTCTATGTTTGAAAAATATAAAGGAAACAATGAACGACCAGATTGAAAATAATTTCAACCAAGATAAATGGATAGTATAGACGGTGACAATATTGTTGAGCAGCCCAAATTCTTCCGTTTGCTTGTGACTCAAAAATTTTAAGTGTCCTCAAAGCCCTCGTAGTCCTTCGATACCCCCATCAAATTTACCATCAGTTTTTCCTGGAGATCACTGCAGGAGCGCTTCTTAGTGAAAACACTGTTTTTACAGCAGAAGCCTCTCTGAGCTTTAACACTAAACAATTTTAAGAGTTGAACCAGCCCCCACAGCTTCCTCCCTATCCCTCCTAACTTTGTTAACCAACACTACAGCACTATAGAACACATACGATTCCATACCAGAGGACATGAGTGGACATCCGTTGCTTAGTGAATAACTAAGTAAATGTTTTACTAGTCATTGATTTGCTTATAAATTGGCAATGCACAGTTAAATACAGCAACATTTAAACATCTGAGACAACATGGGAGACTGTATTGTTCACAGCCATCTCTTGAGACCAAGCCTAATGTCAGCAGAGTGTTTAAATATCAGCTGGGTTGGGTTACTACAAGGTTCTTACTATCCATTGATTATGCAATTTAGACAATCAACCTGTGGGATATTGGGTGTATCAAGCAATCCTTACAAATCACACTGGGCATTTGATTTGATTTTGGGACCCCTGTAATCAAACGCTAAAGACTCTTTTCTCAGCTCTGAAGTTTTGTCTTTTGTTTTCTTTTGATTCAATACCAAACATTGACTAAAATAAGACTCCAGAAGGAAAATGAGTGACTCCACCCTGCACAGACCCAGCATTCATTTTTAGAATTTCAAGAATATTAAATTCACATTTAAATGAAGGTCTGGTACTTTACTTTAAAGTTAATTTTGTTAAACCTGTATACCATTTTTAGACACTGAAGGTTAAAGCAAACTACACATCATGAATAACTGCAAATGGAATGACCAAATTGTACACAGTATAAACAATTTGGATGGAAAATCTAGTGGGCAGTCTAGAGTGGTGTACTTTTTCCTCGCTTTCCATAATTCATTTACTTTCACAAAATAAATGAGGATATTGCATCACAGTTACTCAGGGACGTAGAGAGTTCCTCAGGGGCAAGGGCTCAAATGTAAAAAAGGGAGATCTATCACCACAGAGCTAATTTTAAGTAATTAATTTAAGTAATTTTAGGTAACCAATATATTACAACTATTAATAATGTTACTGTTTTGTGCACGTTTTCATGTTAATTTAAATTCAAATGCATTTTTACAAAATATAATCGTTTATTAATTAATGTTGAGAGGAGCACTTTTGATTAATTTGGAAAAAGGGCATGGGCTTGAGCCCTCAGTGCCCCTCCCCTCCACACATCCCTGCAGTAACTACACTTCTGTGTAATAACCTAAAGTAGGAAAATAATTAATAAAAGTAAAACTAAACCATGTCTTACAAATTTCTAATTATATCCATATTTCCTGCAGCCCTTTTTCAATATTTTATGAGAAAATATTTTCATTAGGAGATTGTACAGTTTTTCCAAAAAACAAAGGGAAAGAAGGAAATATCCCTTTATTCTCAGTGGCCTAAATAATGAAGAATTCAAAACTTTGGATTAGTAATTCCTACTGGGGTTGTTAGAGTAACTTGTTTTGTATTAAGAGGTCCTTTAAAATGATAGTGGTCAGTCGTCCGTAAATTATAGCAGGTTTTTTTGTGGATGCACTGGAATTGGAGGCTCGGGAATTACTGGACACTCTTTTGGTATTTCAAAACTCAAAATCCACCCACTTTATTGCAAATTCACTGTGGGAAATTCATACTGAAGTAAATCATTAAAAAAAAAAACAATGTTTGGCACTAACCAAGCTGAAATACAAGGAGCTCAGATTCTGTATCCTGTTCTAAGCCAAAAGGCTAGGATTTAATGTTAAGATATACATCAACGTCTGAACATTTTTTGTGAATTGATGCCATCTGATCGTGAAAAATACACATACAACAGTGATTTTTACCAATTTGTTCTTGCTGCAGCTAATTTTGACAGATGGCAGTAAAATTTGACACAGAACTTCTAAAATCACTGAATATTTGGTGGGGAGTGGTAAAGCACTAACTGCAAATTATGTCATATTATGCGGCTACGCCTATTGTTATTATCATGCCAACCACATTTTTCGATCTAGAAACTATTCCAGTTTAGAGCCTTCATCATGAGTCACTTGTTATGTTGCAACTGCAGCCGCAGAGAACCCTGTGTACCACAAAGAAAGTACTGACATTGTGTGTTATCATACTGTATGAAGAGTTATAATGGAGTCGCAGGTAAATATACAAAGTTTAGCGATAACAATGGTTAAAATGAATAAAGATTAGGTCCCTATATTTTCATAATTCCACTGCAGTAACTCTCTCAGATTCCCTAAGAACATAGGCGAAACAAAATTGCCACATAAAAATTTAAGCACATCAAACATCGATGTTATTGTAGTCGACAAGTCTCAATGTCAGTGTTTAACACAGCATCCGTTTGGGAGTTGGGGCTGTCTTTGAATTCAAAGCAGATGTATTTGCTCGTTTCAACCAGATAAACAACACTTTGGTAAATACCCACCATTTAGGGTACACAGCTTGCATATTTGCTTATGACTAGCAGCGGGCTTAATCTTAATTGAAGTGGTAAGCCAGATGAAAAAAATAGGCTACAGTATACAATTGATATTGGCACAGCTACAGGTGTTATACCAAATGTTAAGTGCCTTCTCGATTTTATAGAATAATTTATCATTAGTTAAGACTTATCTTTGTTGTTCAAATTTACAAAATGATTATACCACAGTAGTTATATAGTTCCTATAAATTTCACTATTGTTGGATAGCTAACCATTGTGTTTGCTCAGGGTTCAAGACTGCAACCAAATCACTTGCATTTGCCACATGAGTTGATTGATTTGGGTAATTTTTTTCCTTTTCTGGAAGCATGACTTGGATAAACAGTCATTACAGGCTTGTAACCGAAAGGTTGCTGGAGAAAAAGTACTTAACCTGAATTGCTTTGGTAAAATATCCAGCTGTATAAGTGGATGAATTTAGAATTTGTGACCCGTGTAAGTTGCTTAGGACAAAAGCACCTGCTAAGCAACAAAATTGTAATTGTAGCGGCAGACCAATATCCTTATAGAGTATCGAAGTCTCCACTCCCTTCAATGAGATGCTCCATAAACACACTATGTACCATCAATTATTGAATTTAAGTAAAAAGATTTGACTGTCCGATACCACCTGGTGTTAATGACATATCAACCTTAAAAGGAAATCACACATGGATTTTTTTATTTTCGAAAAAATGTTAAGGGTACACAACTGTTTACACAACAGTTTTACACCATGTTGGAGAACAGACTATTACTACTACAGGAAATTAATATTTCCCGATTCTACTGGTCCCTTTATCCATATTTCAGTTTTTGTTTAACAGCTTTATTTTCCCCCGCATAAATAATATTGCCTGGTCATTTAAATGTGGGGAAATAAATGTCGCCATGAGGGACATGTAGTTCATTAGAGCTGCTCTGCACTTACCAATTGCTAACTTTTTTGTTGTACACTTGTATCACATATGTCGTCTCATAAGTTTGATAGACACTGGCTCAGGCCACAAAATATTATTGGTTCAAATAATGCTCCTGGGTCAATCTGTTACAAAATAGGTTGGAAATCTTGCTTATAGGGGACCACAGAGGACAAACTGCACTTCTGGTATCCAAAATAAGACGGAGATACTATATAGGTCATTTCGAGGTGAGGCACAACATATGCACCCAATCCTCATGTCGTGCCAACTTTTGACATAGGACCATTGCAAACTCCGAAATGACTGGTCTTTGCGCATACCCTATCCGAGATCTGCAAACTGCATCACCGCTGCTGAACATGACAGTAGTCTGTGCATCCAGCACAAAAAGAGGATTCGTCTTCATAACAATAGAAGAGCGCTACCAAGGTCACAATGACCTACATGCAGTTTTTGTAAACACAAAAGCAACACTTGGGCTGGATGTGAACACAGAAAGCAGGTTCAAACAGTACAAAAATCTTCTAAATAAATTCCAGACATTGGTTAAAAAAAAAAAAGAGGTTACAAGGATTGGTGGTAATTTGTAATTATAGCTACGTTGGAGCTATATTTAACAAAAGAACACTATAAACAAACTTTCACACTAACTGGCAAGAGTTAACCCTTAAAACTGAGTTAAAACAGAGGTATATTAAAAGTATATTGGGTAGAAGTAGTACGTATTTAGTATACATTAAACAAGACACATACTGTACTTACTATATATATATGTATTGCTTCATTAGAATCTGGTGGATTTGCCAATATTGGAATTACTGGTCAGTAAAATGCAGTGAAACAGAGCCCCTTGGGTATAATGAAAATGGGATGTCAATCAATTCACAGGCCAGCAACATGGACATCATGTACACTGCAGCAGTCTGTATTTCTGCTACGTGTCTGCAAGGATAGCGCTGCAGTTGTTTTTAAACATGGGGACCAAAATTTAATATAAGTTTATAGTAAATAATTTGAAATAATAATAAAATAATAATAATAATAATAATAATGTAAGGGCATTGCATAAAGACCTCCATCTAGCAATCACAAAGCTAATTTTTTGTGATTGATGGGGTCTCCAGTCCAAATACCAAATAAGAAGTCTTATTTATAGGGGAAATGCGACATTTAGTGCTTGGCGTTTTAAACTAATAACTGCTATAAATTATGTTAATGTACTTGGAGAAAGTAAAATATGAGCCAAGCAAGGGTTAAAGCAGACGTTACTTAAAGCTTCAGAACTAGGCATAAACCTAAATATCTGCTATTTGAATGTGCTTTATTTCAAAACAATAAGCCATGTACTGTAGCCACCGAAATATCGCAAACCCAATGTTGAATGAATCCAGAGAGCAATTCGGCTTACTAACATTACTCATTCAAAATGAGGAGACCTATAGTAGGGTTTATAGCCATCTTATAGACAAAATTTAGCAAAAAGCAGCAAATCAAAGGAGATAAAATAAAACAGGATTTTAATGAGAAGATAATAATAGCGGCAACTGTCGGGGTTTTTCAATCACCTTTTTTTATGACAAACCCGAACTTGGAGCGACTGATGTTTTTTTACTAATTCACAGCTCAAATGGCAAAATATTGTTTATATTGTGTTACAACCAAGAAAAATGTTTAAGTTCTAAGATGTATTATAATTAAATAAGTTAAAGTGTGAACTACTCATTTGCAAATAAATATTTATATGCAATGGCAGTGAATGAAAATCTGATCTGCGGCAGATGTGATGGGATCGAAAGATTATCTGAAAGCAAATTTTTAAATTCACATTTAAAAAGTGAGTAACATTTGTGACAGAAAACCATTAAAGGGCTACTATCCTTCTGGTTGTAAACTTCTCTTTCGATCACAGCAGATCGTCAGTTACCTTTATTTAATTTTGTTTTGGTTTTTAGTCATGTTAATATACTAGTGTATTTATAATTCATTTTGTACATCTTCACTTGTTAACCGTTGCAATTCATTTTGAATTGTCATCATTTGTACTTTTAAATCACTTGTATGCCATTACCCTCAAATAGTCATTGGCCTATAATAAAACATACATTTTACATTAGGGATCCACTGATAGTATTTTAGTGTTCTCAGTAAATATAGCTTTACACATTTAAATAATATTCATTTTCTTAATGTGACCAGATGTGCTTAAAAAAAGCAAACAACCTAAAATCAGTTTTTAAAATAAAACTTGACTGAAATTTCCAAAACCGCACACCCCTACATTGTCCCAATATTGTTTGTTCTAGAGAGGAGGTAGTGGATCAATGAGCTGACATACAGGGACACCATGAAAACTAGTGGTGTAACACATTGTAGCTCTCCAGCAGTTTTGCACAAAAAGGCAGTCGGTTTTGTTCTCGGTCAAATGAAGTCGTTCCACCATGAATTTCTAGTTCTAAAATTACTTTGAAATATACAAAATTATAATTATTGAGTTTAAGCTTCAGAAGCTTTCATTGGCAGAGATAATTAGTTGAGATCAACAGTCTTGTTAAGCACCTCGTGAGAGATATTAATAAGAGACTATTACAAAAATAATAATAATAAAATTCAGGGCTTTATGGTTCATGTTATATATGGGATGCCGATTTTGATAAGTGACTACCGACCATGGACGAAGGTAAGCCAATTTGTTACTAATGCAAAGTCTCGAGGTCGATATTAAAATGCATATGGAGTCAACTTCAAATACTACTGACACTCTGACATGTTGATGTACACATTTGTACACATACAATAAACAGTTGATTTGAGCCGACACTTGATTAGGTCGAAAATAAATGATGAAATATCATGGCCACATTGACACATTTCTTGACAGCGCTTGTTATATTTATGACAACTATATGAAGCTTTTAGCTCATCAAATACAGATGATTTGAACCAAATCAGAATAAAGTACTACAGGTACAATGATAACTTCAGAACAAAATGTTTTTTAAACCATTACAAGACTAGCAGAATTTGCCTTTCACAGACCATATTCAGTTATAAATGTAAAACTATTTTTATGTAGCAGGTTGCACCTATTCGGAAAAGGCGGGATTTAGACCAAAGTAGGCTACCTGATGGGGTATTTGAGAGTGCAGGAGAAACGTCAGGGGACGACGGGCAGGTGCACATCCTCAATCCATAACATCGGTTAAGCTGACGGAAGTATAGGGCAGGAGCAAATCGGTAAGTTTTTATTCTTTGATAGTAGTGATTGAATATGTTATTGTAGCAAGGATGTAATCTTTTGTAGCATGCATGTTTAGGGAACCTGGGATGCTCTTACGAGTGGGTAGTGTGAAATTACACTAAAATCTCACTGAGTGTACATTGAGTAGAAATTATATCTCTTAAGGGGGGGGTTCATGTTCTAAAATTGAGACTTATCCAAATAATTGGCGAGCTAAGAGGTGCCACTGTAGTGTGTGTGCAGCGATTGTGAGGGGGATGCTGTTAAATGTGTGGCTTGCTGCTAATAAAATCTTGGCACTTTATATTTTTGGGAGTATTTCTGTGGTGGGACCTGGATGGGGAGAGACGCTTTCAACTCAGAGGGGCATCTATGAGATTTATAACAATCATACCAACATTCTTAAACGATTAGGTAGAATCTGACCTAAAACAATCACTGTTGTTAATACTAAGCGGTTGGTTTTTAAAAAGATTTTACCTTTAAAGAAGATTATTCAAAAGGAGGCTTTTAAGAATGGGCACAATAAATAAAATCGGACTGAGTTTGATGTACCTGGATAATTCATATGTATGACAGAAGGACAGAAGGAAAACCAACCCACTGAGTCATGTTATTTTACACAACAAGCTAACACTAGCTAGCTACTTCTCGATAAAAAAAGGGAAATGTAAATCTTAAAAATCTAAAAGTACTTCGCAATTAGCACTTAAAATTTCTCTTTTCTAATATGGTACTCTGTCTATTGCTTTACCACCAGTTCGTCACACTCAATAACTCAACGTACAATACAGTGGTAGAGAATTGAAGATGAAATTTGGAAATGATAATTGGACACACGATGTCAATACTGTATTCTGGTCATTGATTGATTAGGGAAGACGTCCATGTTTTGACCAATAACAGATTAGCATGAAAAGTACATTAAATTGATATAAGAGATCCCGGCCTAAGGAGGACAGCAGGAGCCCATCCTCCCCTGCCCCCCACCACCACTTCACGCAGCCTGCCCTTTCACCTCAGTGTGCAGGTGTCGCTGTTGAAGTATTTTAAATTTAATTTTTCCAAAGAAGAGAGAAATTATTTTATAAATGATACTGAGATTTGGTAATGGTTTATTTCAGCCAATTACTCTTTTTAATATTTTGATCTCCCCTCTTGCCTCTCAAAAATAGAGGAGGAGCAACCTCCTCTGCCTCTATGGACCAGCCTCCTCTGGTATGAATGATAAAATGTATGGCAGGTCAGAGGCAACCTTTAAAGTTTTTCGCACTTACCAAACAACATAGCAAAATACCAAAAACTGACGTAATTATTTTTAAACGCAGGTACCAACTGGAATGAATGATCAAGAAAGATTATCGTCACATGAAGAAAACACGTCATTCGATACACAACCTTGTTTATTTAAACCGTGTAACATTCGAACTCTCTCAAGGTTAATAGCAGGGTATTAAATATATCCTTAAACAAATTAGGCAAATATAGCTGGCAAACTTGCTACACTTTAATAAATATAAATTTGTTCTCAAACAACCACGTAGCAAACTAATATTTAAAATAAAATACTCAAATTTTTAATCGCATACACGTGTACGGTTAAATCTGAGTTAATTGGAAAACTTCTTCACTTACTAAAATTCCGGGAGACCGCTCTAACTCTTGTTACAAATCCCTCGGTAACTTTTACCAAAACACCCCTAACCTGCAAGCCAATTACCACTAAAGTTAGTACAAGACTTTCTGACTCAATAAATGCTAGCGAAGAAAACAGCCCACAGTAAGATATAGTCGGTAAACTATAAAATACTGGATACAATAGGCTCACCAACCCGTTGATGTGCGTTCAATCTTTTAGAAAACAGACAACCACTTATTTACTCTAGGATGCTGAACACGTTTTTTTTTCTATTTGGATTTTCACCCTTTACTCATTAAGTTCTCAGACCCCACTTTTTGGTTCAACTTACCTTTAAATTAGGTATATAACGTCGAACGTGTTCCTGTCCTTATCACGGGTTCTTGCGAAAGAAAAGTACTAAAGTGCTGCTGGAGTTTATGAACCAAGCAATATTTCGAGCAGTCAGCCGCAAATCAAGCTGCGCGTGCGCGTGCGCGAGCGGAGACATGCCCTAATTAACCGCGAATTGAAATGCCAACGGAACTAACGGTGGTGATTTTTTAAAATAGCAATAAAAACTTTGTGCTTTATGAACAAAAAATTTGTAAACTACTTTTGGGTGTGAGTCTAAAATTCATTCATTTTTTTGTTTGTAATATTACACTACAAACCACATGCTTCCCTAATCTGTTTACAGTTTTATCTTAATACTCTCCACAGGTCAATTTAGTGTAAATTCTTTCAAAAGAATAATTCCTTAGTGCAGCTATTAGTTATGTCATAAATATTGTATTAGTTTTTTTAGTACAATGTTCCAGAAACATTGAGAAAATTATAAAACTTGGGAACCATTGCATGTACCTGTTAGGCTTCCTAGATGAGATAAAGTGAAATAAAGTATGAGTTTAATTAGTAGTCAAAGGTTTCATGTGGTCTGCTCTTCAAGCATTTCGTAAGATTATTATGTTCTTATTAGCATGCTTTATTGGGATATTGTAGGCAAAAAGAGTGTATTAAAACCACCATTTTATTTAGTTCCTGATTGCCAATAGTTTGACTAAGCTGATTTCATTTAAACTCTGCTTGGGGGGGAGCTCAAAAAGTTTGAAAACCGCTGTACTAGGTAAAATTACTTTCACACTCTTACAAGAGAACATCTTCGTTCAAGTGCACTACAGTACTGTAGCTCATCCTTACAAACACATAGTATTGTGGCCGACCCTGGAGTGTGGTAACTTTAAAGTGGTCATGACAGCCTCTGGATATTTTGACCCTCATGGTTCCAGTTGATAGAATGTGAAATTGCCTTATATCCAGAAATGCATTTGCTTTTAAACAGGACAGTGGCAGGGTTGAGCATTGTCAAAACCTGAAGAAGTAAAAAAAAAAAAAAAAAAGAATGGAATAAGGAGCATATACAGTGGGGAGAACAAGTATTTGATACACTGCCGATTTTGCAGGTTTTCCCACTTACAAAGCATGTAGAGGT
>JAOYSI010044569.1:9538-22256 GCA_025775065.1 Hiodon alosoides | reverse complement strand
CGTTACCTTGCTTTAATTAGCCCAGCCATAGCCCGCTAAACGTTACCTTGCTTTAATTAGCCCAGCCATAGCCCGCTAGTCGTTACCTTGCTTTAGTTAGGTACTTGATGTTACGCATTATCTTAAATATTGTCCAAGGTACTTGATGTTACGCATTATCTTAAATATTGTCCAAGAGTCTTGGAACCGATGAAGTGAATAAAGTGAGGTGTAACTGTGATTGTAACATAATAAATATCCTTTTCGTTAGAGTGGTTTGTTACATGAGAATGTTATAGTACATTATAATGTGTAGTTTATATCATAGGCGTAGGGGATGCACGTTCATAGCTAGAACAAGTGCACCACACAAGGGATGCTGTTAAATTGAATGGCAACCACTCTGCAGAAAAGCCTGACTTTCTTTGGCAGAAACAAAGAAACAAGACTCCTGTGTGAAGTAACGCTCTCTAGTTTTCGGATGCAGAAAGAAAAGAACATTTTCTCCTGCATCAGGTGGAATCATTAGAAACAAAAACTGCAGAACAGAATAACATAAACATATCCATAAGGAGGCGACACCCTGCAAAGCATATTGCTATTTCTGCGCCTGGCAGTGATGCAGTAATAAAAACCTAGATCTACCAACTTGATCATTTTTGGTGCATTATGATTAGGAAGACGTGGTGCATACTTCAGGGAAAAGGTTTGGAAGTTTGGAAGTTTGGAAAGGTCAGCCAGGGAAGAAGTAATACAGTTCTGTTTAACACAGGATTTCTTCTTCTTTGATTTCATTGTATTTTTAAATGATTGTTTCATTCATTCATTTTTTCTTCACCCTTTTTCACGGTCACCGTCTGCTGTGAAGCGTAGCCGTCATCCAACAAAACAGGCAGCAAGATTCAGATTCTGAGTCCCCCTTTTAAACTTCAATCTACAGCATATCTTTGGCATTCAACAGAACTCGATTAAACTCCAGTAAAATGCTATTGTCTGGCTTACAATCTTGCTTTTCCAATCCTGATTCCGAGATCATGAAACATTGGTCTCAGCTTGTCAATCCATGACCCCTGCCGTTTATGTGCCTTTTGTTGCACCCGTCACAGTACGTTTCACTGGAAATGTCCTTGTCTGATACAAAAAGGGGCTCCGTTTTTGCAGCCCGCTCTTTACCCCGCATGAGTCCTTTTTTATACCAATATCCCCCGGATAACTGCAAAGATTGTCTGTATTTGTGCTGTAAAGACAGGGTGCGACAGAATTGTGCTGCTTCACAGAAGGGGAGGGGTAAAAACTCCAAAATCTGAAATACTGTTTTGTAAACCCAGCACCCTGATGCAAGCTTTCGCTGATTTGTTGGATCAGCTGTAAACACAAATGGACAAAAGGACAGAGTGTCCTTTTCCTTCCCAGACCCCTGGGTCTGTGCTTGGTAGCCCACCAAGATTGATAATCTTAATGATCATAAAAGAAGGACTGTCCTACAGTGACTAAAAGAAGCCCCCCCCCATTAAACCACAATGAACCAAATCACTGGTACTGTAGACTACACTTGGGGCGTCGTCCTTGGGGAGACCGAGATTCGCTCAATTTGCAGAGTCTGCATTCGCCGGCGATGGGCTCATCCCGACACCCAGACACAGAAAGAACTTGCCACAGGAGAAGAGCAATGTGCGACGTCTTGAGTTTGTTCTCAGGCTCCCTTCCCCGTGTAAACACAGGCGTGTTTGGTTTTCTTTTTCTGGTGCACATGTCTTTTTTTGCGTGGTCTGTTTGCCACTCACCCACTGTCTCTAAAGGGCTCTTCTGACATAAGTCCGCTTCCTGGTTTTTTAGCCTGCTTGACAACTTTTTTTAACATCAAAATGAGTGGTTTTACACCCGCCACACACAGGTGAGAAGTTCTGTCATCCACAATTTACTAAATGTGTTTCTAGTGCAATTCTTAGAGTACCCCGAGATTGGACTACACCATACACAGCATTCAGTAAAATACAGCTCAGACCAGCAGTTGGCACCCAGGCAGCCATGATTACGACTATTGTTGCAGAATCTGCCATAATAAACAAAACAAGCTCTTATAAAACTATGTAAACACCCCTTGTAATAACTGCATTAATACTTTGATATTGCAGTCAACTGACATGAAGGGCATGCCACAGTACCACTCCTTGCATATGTCACGACATTCATAAATCATTTGATTGACATCTGAGCTGGTCGTCTGCTCTTAAGAGGAGAAAAAAAACCAAGACGAACACATTGAACGTACAGGTTACTTTAGTTCATCGCTTCACCCATTTGAATAGCCAGCTGGGAGACTGCAGATGGCATGCCTCATTGACCTGGGCTGGGACTTGGGATTTACAGGTACATATTTGCATGCTATCTGCTGCCTTCCCGCGCTAAATACACAGACTAGAAGGATGTCTTTTATGAGCTTGAGAGAGAAGTATTAGCTGTTCAATTAAGCCAGCTTCTGGCTGCATAATGGTGTGATAGGCTGCCTGCTGCTAGCTGGATCATTGCAACGTGGTTGCCCTGGGAGGATTATATTGAGTATGTAAATTAGAGGAACTCGGAGACCCGTTTCAGTCAAATAAAAAAATAAAAAAATAGAGATTCAGTTTTAACGCTCGCCCTCATCCACACATCCACGCCCTCCTCCCCAGCTGATAATCGGCATTTTTTTCTTTGTCTTGGCCAAATGTATTTTGCATTAAGAAAAATGCATTCCACCCTATTCATCGACAATCACAGAATGCTAAAGTATCAGGCATAAAACATGATTCAGAGTTCCATGCATAATATTGCTTGGCATTCGCTATTCATTTTTTTCCTGCCCGTTTTTTCTGGGCTCAGTGAAATTTTATTGATTTTTCTACTGCACGTGGGGACCGAAAATAGATGCTTTCCCTGAACCTCTCTACTCAACATGTGTAGTGCAGCAGAATCCATCCTGTTCAAGAGTACCCCCTCACCAGGCTCTGACCTTTAATGCAAATCCATTATCCCTGTCTTCCTTCAGAGCGTTTTAGCGGGACAGGCATGAAAGACACCCGGGTCTTCTGCGGAGACGTTGAGCTGTCACCCTTCAGGGTGGAATAGACGCATGAAAGGTCACATGGTTTTGTCTCAGTCAGAGACGTACTGCAGGACATAAATATTACAAACATATATTTTTTTGCTTAATTACCAGTAAGGTATATATATATATATATATATATATCTATATATATATAGTACACATATACACACACAAAAACATATGCATACACACAAAAACACACACACACACACACACACACACACACACACACACAAAAAAAAACAAGAACACCTTACTGGTAATAAAGGGAGTTTATTTTTAAAGTGGTGGCATTTTATTTATTCATTATTTTATTTCCAATCTGGGGAGACCAAATATAACTTAAGAGCTTAAGTGGTCAGGTATGAAGTATATATTTCCTTTCCCCTCGCCATTTCCTCCACAGCTAAATAACAGGGCAAATGTGTCACCTATACTTGGGAATGACTTTTCTGTTGCGGCGCACAGAATGCACCTTGACGACAGAACAACACAGAAACTAATTAAATGTTTTCAAATGACTGAGGCTCCAGATGTCTCCTCTTCAAAATGCAATTCGTTGGATTGTAATCTTGATGGGCCAAAGCTGGTATCTCTGTCAACATCGGTGTCAACATCTACAGCTAGGGAGGCGTTCACGTTAAAACAGAATAAAAAAGAGAGGTACACATCAGCTTGCATCGCCGCACACAGCCGGCGGCCTTGCAGCACCAACACGTATTTACACACTAATGCGGTCCACAATGACACTAGCCTGTTCTGAGGAAATAAAGACTGAGCTGTGTCCCCCGAGACCACGCAAGCCATAGCGCACGTTCACGCTAGCACACCTGCTATTTCAGTCCTCCGGTAATGCATTCTTTCGCACTTCTATCTAATTAGGTAATTTCACGGTCTGCAATCAGTTGGTTTGTACTGAGTGTGGAGGAGGGACGTCACATGGAAAGTTCATCGCTAGGCGGTACTTTGGCGTCTGTGTGTGCAGCTGCGTTTGCGTAGGGCATCTTGTTCATGAAGATGTAGCCCACTTCCTGAAAAGTGTTGATAACTTCTAACACTCTGAACAAATTAGGGGATGCTTTCTCCAGACAGAGTATGAATATTTAGGACATTTAGGGAGTGGAGGAAGTAGACGAGAGGGTGCATGATCTGCACGAACTGCTGTGAGGAAGCGGGCTACTTATCCCTCAGAATCCTCAGTCAAGCCCTTGCAGTGACTGCTGTGTTTAATAGCAGTAAGTTGGACTTCAAATTTCTCTGTAAGTGTCTTATTCCTCAGTCAAGCCCTTGCAGTGACTGCTGTATTAAAAGCAGTAAGTTGGACCTCAAATTCCTCTGTGAGTGTCTAATTCCTCAGGCGTAACCCTACTGTCCAGAAAAAAGAAACTCTGGCATTCAAACAGGCTTGGCATTTTATTGGAAATTCCCATCCCGGTTAATCTTCTTAAAGGTGGCCAGCTGAAGCGAGCGAGGTTTAATTGGTTAAGCAATCGAGTGTTGGAGCATCAGCTGGGCTCTAATGAACTTCTGGGAAAAGGGACCGGCGATGGTCGACTTCAATAGCCTGTTTTTCTGGGCTGATGGTGCAAGCTTATTTCCTTCATTTCTCTGCACTCATCAGTAGTAAACCACAGAAACCACCACCAACACCTCTGCTGTGAGGCTGGCACTGTACTGATCCGAGTAAAACCACAGATGTCACAATGGATGTTCCCTGGGCTCACGCACTTGTGTCCCGAGTAGGGGCAACCGAGTCCCGGATAAGGGACACAACTGCTCGCATCAGTAAACCCGGGGTCCAAACCACCACCGTCCCGCTGAGAGTGCCCCCATCTGCCCAGGTCTTGTGTTTAGCCGCACCCTTTGGCTTCAGCTGGGTTTAACCCTTCCATGTTTCCCTGTGGTGCAGTGCCTTTACGTAGCCAAACGGTAAATATGAACCAGTGTCCTGACCTTGCTCCAAATGATCCTTACTCATTAATCTTTATTTATGAGATGTTTGCACGGGCAGAAGAAACTCAATCAATACTGATAAATCACTGTATCTTCTCATTATCATGTAGAGTCTGCAAATCACTCCATGTCGCCTCGTACATAACCAGCTGTTCAATGTTCTCATATAAATCATATACATTTTCGCGACTGATAGCTTGCAACGCGCTCTTTCGTCCCTTCGTTAAAACAAGAATTGTCATAATAAATGTCTAACTGTATTTTGCCAGCCACCCTAAAGCAGGCCTGGGGCAGAACAACACTAAAAGCGCAATGGTCAAATCCAAACAGAAAGCTACATTACAAACGATGAGAGGGCCTCTGTCATGCTACCACTGAGGCGGGTTTGTGGAGGCTGATTGTGTCGAACCGCATCCGATTTTAACACGGGCCAGATCCCAGTGAGCAGTGGCCGGGGTGCGGGGGAAGCAGGGTCCTGCGTGGAGTCGGGTGTCTGCCGATCCCTGCCCTTGGTTAATGTAGGGGCACTGAGCGAGGGGGTGGATTTGGGATGTGAGTAAGCTTATCTCCCCTGAGGCGCACTGCAGATCGCACCTTTTTGGATTACCAAAGTGATGGGACCAAGGTTGAGGGAAGCAATGGACGGAGCGGAGGGGAGACTTTGTTTTATAACCGCATCAATCTATAACTGCATTTAGCTGCACACAACACTTTCTTTTCATTCTCGGGTTTAAATTCCTTTTGGTATTATTGCCATATTTCAAACCATCTAATGAAAACATATTTAATATGTTCTACTGGTTTCTTAAATATATATATGGAAGGATATCTGTCCCTGCAGCGTACTCCTAAACAACCACTGACACTCTAGTGTCAAGTATTCACAGTAAATATCGGACAACATCCTCAGAGGTGTGACAACCATTTGCTCAGCATTCCGATTAAATGGTTTTCACAATCATTACTGTGTTTCAACCAGTACGTCTTGAGGTTCCTTCATGTTTGCATGTGGAAAACCACTTAATCATGGGGTGTTGTAATTACACAAATAGAGGGAAACTGTTTTTAAATACTTGTTCATGGTATAGGTGTCTTACCATTAACACTTCTGTTTTTTATTATTATTATTTAATTATTATTTTTCTTCTAGGCTTTGTAAGCTTGTGACTGACATTAATTCAATAAGAGCTGTAATACAGCCTAGAGAATTTGCTATTCAAAATGAGTTGGTATCAGTTGTTCAGTTTCAGGGCTGCCTGGCGTGGCAGGCAACCCTTTCTCTCTATCAGAAGAATGAATCCTTGTTCTTGAAATAAGTATCCTCCGATCTTACTCACCTTTGAGCCACCCATCTCTTTTATACCCTGATGCTCACATTAGATGTTCTGCTCCAATAGGAAGAGAGGCACGTCCCTCTTGACGGGATCTGAATTAGTCAGCGGAAAAAAACTTCCATTCAGAGGGGACTGCGCCACCTGCCTGAGACCGTGTTCAGTGCTGGAGCCAGGAGTGAGTGATGACGGATCAGAGAGCGTGGTCTGGCTGCACACAGAGCTTTTTAAGTGGCTCTGACTCTCTTGGACACCAGGTTATGTGGTTTCACTAATAAAAAATGTTCCTGTTCTTTATGGCATCAAGCATGTCAGCAATGCCAACTCTCATTTAGCAAGCATACTGTTGCTAATGCACTTTGTGACCTCCTTATTTAAAGGCTGTGGCTAACTTGCTTTATGTGGCTATCTTGCTTTATGATAAATGCAAACCACGTTTGGCATTGACTCAGTCATTAGGGGGGCCATTAACCCTTGCCTCCACTGGTCATTGAAATGACAGTCTTCCTTTGTGCCCGAGGTGGTGTTGGTGTTGAATATGTAACTCCGGTCCTTATTGGCCGAGTGTGCCGAGTAGCCCCTCCCCCCAACCCCCTTTCAAAAAGCTAAACAAAACACACATGGCAAGCAATGGCTCTGCCCTTGCCATACATGTTAGAGTCGGAGTCAGACCCTTTTAGTAACACAATGGTAAGTTGTGGCTAATCTGTTGAAATTGAAAACTTCACATTTGCAAGCTAGCGTAACTGGAGCCAGTGCACAGATAACTTAATCAGTCAATTCTGAATCTCTCTTTTATCGAATATCCAACAATATTACCAAGTATTTCCATTGGCCTTTTTGGCTAGAACGTCTGACATCAATCAACAAGTTAGGGATAAAACTGCAATATGTATCAACTATATTATTAGAATGTTACAATAACTGAATCTAAGCTAGCAAGCTAATTTTCTAATTATTAAAAGTAAATATACTGGATGCTGCTGTTGCGCTGAACATTAGCAAAACCAGCTAACATTAACTATGTTAGCCAGCTGGTTTACTAGTACTAGCTAGCTTCGACAGTAACAGAATGTAGCTAGCAATAACATATCTTTTACTTATAGCTTATACTTAAGCTAGCCTTCTGTGAGTAAGTTGATTGTTTGCTGTCAGATGCAATATTGATCAGGCAGCACCTGGTCAGAGGATCATGCTTTTACCAAAGCCATTATTTTTGATGAAAAATGTGCAGTGCACACATACAGAATTCGGTTATACTAATCTATCCCAATTACTGCGGTAAATAAATTTCAGCCAAAACAGGCGCACATTTTTTTTTGGAAGACTGCATTGAAAAATTGTGTCAGGCACGGCACAATTTGCGTGACACTTACTTGTCGTTACCAAACACCCCCCGTCCCCCTCCTTGTGTGCCAACAATGAAGAATTTCAATTTGCACGGAACAAGCTGCTGTTGGAGGGATATGCAAATAATAGAACTGTCATTGGTGACTTAAACTCATCCTCAGGAGACATCATGTGAGGAGCCAAAATTACACCCACTGAAAATGACCTGTGATATGAGGTGAACTTCTTAGACTACTGTAGATTTTAGTGACGAAAATCATATTTTTATAAGTTTTGCTTCACCCTCATAGTGCGCAAATACCATATAAAACTGCAAATTCGTGTTTTTGACTACATTGCCTTTGTGGCTTGGCTCTGGGTCGACTAGAACTAGGTGGATCTGAAATGAAATATTCTTCTTCGTTTTAAAGAATAGGCTAAATTACATTTTGAGATGGTTGAACTGGAATAAACAGGCTGAACAGACCTCTGTATTACACTACGCCGTTACATTGTATTAATGTGGGTCTGTAATGTCTGTAATGGGGGTATTATGCTGCACTATAATAACTTACCTGAAATTCATGGTTGTCTGCTGACTCTGACTCAGAGCCACTATATTTTAATGTAGATTGTATCCATTAGCGTATCTGTAATAGAAATATTGGACAAAAGGCAAGCAGAACTGGTTTTAAACTTGGCTGAAATGCTGCTTAAACAAGAGCTGCATTAGCGAAATGTGCATCCTCAGTCCGTGGTCTCCGTAACCTCCACAGCATTGGGGTCAATTGGGGTCTCGAGGAGACAACAAATACATGAGCATGGGCAAAACACCGTCTCTAAGGAGATTGCGAGGCACCCATTATCGGCACACGTCGTCACGAGCCTACTCTGACAACACCGAAACAGGCAGGGTAAGGGGCCTTGCACGGGTTAGTTCATTCACTGAAATGCGCCTCTCTTCACTATACTCAACAATGAGGCATCAGTGCTTATTCTGCCAGTATAAGTCCATCATAGTAAGTGGAGAAACTTAAGAGGAAGACTCAAACGTATGCCTGCTATAGCTGCCATTAATTCCCAGTGATTCTCTTTGCCCTGGCTAAGGGGGTACTCTCTGCCCTGGCTTGGAATCATACCCTATTACATTATTCAATATTAATTTGTGGCCTTTTTGGTTTTCATTTACCTTCTTATATCGACTTGCAGTCCTAAATGTATTCTCTTCTTTAGAGCAAAGACCATTCATTTAAATTCAGGTCCACCCAGTTTTGGTCCACTAAAGTTAGACCGAGTGACAGACTTATGAAAATGAGGTCACAAGGTGCGTTAGCAGGTTAGCTTGCCAGAGAAAAGCTGGGGGAAGCTAGCACAACGGGGGTGCCTCACCAGTTCCACTGCTCGCCGCCATAAAGAACCGGAACACCGCCCCCTCCAGTGCAAAGAAACCACATGACCTGGTGTCCAAGGCTGTCATAGCCACTTAAAAAGCTCTGTGTGCAGCCAGACCACGCTCTCTGATCCGTCACCTCTCTCCTGAACGCGGTCGCAGACAGGTGGCGCAGTCCCCTCTGAATGGAATATAGGTGTTTTTAGGGCTATTACATAACGCCATTATACCGTCTTCACAATGGCTGAACTCCACACGGTTGGTTTCGACTGATGGCGCAGTGCGACGGCACAGTGTGGAGGGCAACCGGGCGACCAAAGAAATTACGCGGTGCATGGAGTTTGCTCAATTCGGAAATTTTGGGGAAAAAAAAGTCCCTAAAAATTTGCCACCGTCTTAAAGGGAAGCGGTTTAGGCTCTGCGTGAAGGGACCCTTGGTTTCTTTGCGGAGGGATACCACTTTGAACGGGGCCTACACTGCTCCTTACAACCGAAAGAATGGTGAACAGGTGGAGTTGAGCGAGAGAAGAGGCGTATGCCGTCACTGCTCGGATGTGGGACATCTGTCACACACGAGGACCTCACTAGTGCCTTCCTCGTTTGCTATGAGAAATAAATGGAATTACAACAAGCGGAGGACATAGAAAAAGGTTAATTAACCTTTCTTTGTTTACCGACTGACTGGTGTTGTTACCCAGCCCTTTTTAAAGAAATAGAAAAATGCCTAGGTTATATGCTTTGTTGGCAACAATGCTTGAAATTGTGAGTCTCACCATCGATTGTTGTAGATACTTTGACGTCTTTGGTTTACATTTGCATTGTTCATTGATATGCATTTAAATTCTAAAACTAAACTAAAAGCCAAATGAGAAATACAACGTTGCATTCTGAAGGAAGAAACTGCAATGATGGTGTGTCTTGTTAACAAGTCTGTCATTTTAGTGGAGTTATTCTAGGAACGCTAACATCATAAAATACAAAGGCGTTTGGCCACTGCACCGACATACAGCCGTAACCCGTAAACTTGTAATGACTCTGTTTCTTTATCCTGTTTTTACTCATCGTGCCATGGCTTGCTGTCTGCTCTAGTGCCGCACTTGAAACGCTCATTGTTTTCAGAATTAACTGTGAATGACAGTCAACTCTATCGATTCTTACACTTGACTGTCACGGCCAGCTAGCTAATGTGATTTTGGAACATAGGTCACACTATAGAAGTATCTGTCAGGCATTGTAGAGTTGTAGCATTTATACATTGTCAGGGAGCTTCCCAAATTAGCGAGAGGCTGTTCCTCTTTTTGCGTCGGGAACCAAATCGATGCATAAATCCCAACCGTGAGCGGCCGTCATCTGCTGAAGGGGCTGAGCGTCACTGTAAAACCATAAGGAGTTGCAGTCGATACAAACAAGTTCAGGCAGTCCCCTGCGCCAACCCCTTCTCAGACAGTACAACCCGGTTAATTGGGTTACAGAAGAAAAGTATATTCCCATGAGGTCAACGGGGTCACGAATAAACCTTTTATGGTTTGGATAATGTGCGTACATGCGATTAGCAGAAGTGATCTTTGAAAGGCGATGACAAACCATGAGTTTAACTAGTTTATTTTCGCCTAATTCAGCAAGACGTACACCGCGACCTGCTTTTTGGCCTGTTATTGCCAGGACAGTGAATTGACAGTGGCTTAAGGGGGCCTGCAGGTCACAGGCGCTTTAGAGAGTGGAAGTGAGATGACGGCAGATTATGAGCGGAATAACATTCGAAAGGGATTACTCTATTGTTTCTAAAGGTCAACAGCTTGTTATCTCATTGTATTCTTCCTTGCTCTTCTTTGTAGTCTGTTCAAGGAGGAATCAGTCACGCGGTTAGAAGCTGGAGCCTGTGGCCTTCTTTGGATATCAGCACAGAGAGCTTTTTGGTTAATTAGTCTGTTTTGATATTGCAACTGAACCGTACCCTGGTTGAGGGTGCTAAAAATTATACAGAGACTGAAAAAAAAATGACAACTGCAAACTGTCACCGCCGCTACGCCGCTACGCCGCCACTCTGTCACTCTCCTGCTCACAACTGAAAGCCTTTGCTTTTCATCACCGGGGGCAATTAGTCACCATGAGTTGAACAGGACCTTTCCATCCGGTGAAAATGAAAATGTCAGACACTGGTCCACAATGCTCAGGTTTGGTTTATGGCAGTGTCTGGTAAAATCCCATTCGTTAGGAGGGCTTGGGGTGCCCATCTTCACCAGCGTCCCGGGATTTGCAGACAGGATGTCACATGTTGCAGAATGTAAAATTAACTATGAATGTAGGCGGCACAAAGAAGGCAGTGAAGTGAGCTATCGCTGACCTACTCAGGGGATAAAGCCCATCTCCCGCTGCGACCCAATGAGCCCACTCGCTGATAGATTTTAGACCGCATTCCAGCTCCCTGCAGACCCAGATTAAAGACCTTTAGCATCCGATGAAGAAACGATTATGTGAAGAGCCCCACTCTTGAGGTCACACTGACTGTGAGCCTAGCTCACACCTAGCTTGCACGCTGAGGCAATATAGAAAATTCTAGTGTGACAGGATTACAAAACCATTTACACTTTCTCTCATTGCACAAGAAGAAATGTGTTGACTATAAATTTACCTAAAGAAACACGGAGAAAAACACAAGCATATTTATACGCTAAGTTAACCAATAGAGCTGAAAGAACAGTTATAGACATTTGAGGAATAAGAAATAAATGGACCATAAAATGAGAGTTAGATTTATAAAGCTTATTTCACTGAAGTTTAGCCTTGAAGCTTCATAATTGTTATCCACCCAAGTGGATTGCTTACATGCTTTTTCCCAGATCTGTGGGGGTCGTTACTGAAACTGCACGAGCAATAAACTTTTGCATTTGTTCAGAAATGTGATTGGTTTAACCTTTATTAATCTCCATCACCTGCAGTGCCTCTGGCCTGACAATCTCAGAGACAATGTGGCAGACAGCAGTGTCTGTTTGCACCAGGCTGCTGGCGAAAGTGACATTGATTGCGGACGGTGCTGCCTCTGTGTCATGCAGGGGAGCGTGTAGGGGGTTGTCGGGTGGAGTGGGGGCACAGAAGGAGGGGGGGTTGGGTTGGACTGGAGGTTGGTTGGGGGAGGGGGGGTGGCTGACTTCATTGTCTATCTAAGGCAGTCCTTTGGGGTGGGTGGGTTGAGGGGTGTATGTGTGAGTGAATGCATGTGTGTGTTTACAGCCACTGCTAATCTCCAACAGCGAGAACAGCAGGGCTGCAAGATGGGTGCATATCTGATAAACTTAGCCAGCTGTCTGATGCCCCTTTCTGGATACACGGTCCCCGGGGGCAGATGGATGCACAAAATAAAATCACCATAATGAGATTATGTAAAAAAACAAAATGGCTGCCAAAAGCCATTTACACAATGGAAAGATGTGTACCACTGGGTTGATTTTACTTGTTTAATATTCATACCAGCAGGCTGTGTCCATCTGATATGGTGTCATTGGGAGTTGAGTATTTTGAGGGGGTGCCAAGTCCCGGCTCTGCACAGAAGGTTGTCATTTGGCGCCTTTACTGAAGCTGGAGGGGCACTTCGGTACCCATGTGCTGAGATCAGAAGGTTGTCATTTGGCGCCTTTACTGAAGCTGGAG
>JAOYSI010044558.1:0-27338 GCA_025775065.1 Hiodon alosoides | reverse complement strand
AAATTTTAATTTATATGTGTGTATATATATATATATATATATATATATATATATATATATATATTAGGGCTGCCTGTTTTAGATGTTAATGATATTACAAGATAATATTTCTATTTCCCCCTTCCATCGGATGCAAATTAAATGTTCAATTAAACTCCGCCGAGGGCGATTTTTGAAAAGGTTTACTCGTTGGTCTGTGAAGGACTATTGCAATATAGCACCTGGACGAGAATGTTAACCGTACACGTATTTATCAGTTGCTACTGCCAGCTCATACTTGCTGAGCAGTATATGTTAATCTTTACCATTATCACAATATTGATTCAGCCAGTATTATTTAGTTTTTCAAAAGACTTTAAAGGCCATTACACTGAATGAGTGTATAGCTGTTTGCTGTCTGTATATTCTAATCCCAGTTCATCCCTCTGTAAAAGATGGCCTTTGAATTTGACTCTGGTATGCTGCCAGATTGATGAGTCGGCAGATTTGGCAGTCCTGTCCATGTGAGAGGAATAGTTTTTCTGTTAAGTTGCGTTTGCTCTTGTATAGACTGATTTCTTACCTGTTCTAACAGTTAATAAGCTTTGGATATTGAATATTTGAAGACTATTTCAATAAAACCTTTGTCCTGTCGGAAGCCCTCAAAGGGTATGTTGGGTTGAATTATTTGTCTTGTCTTTTTCAGGCGGGTTAAGGGTGTGCCCTGCTCAGAATGGAGAATTCTTCTAAAGAGGATTACAGGATCCAGTCGTTTGACATGGAGACTCAGAAGTTGCTCAAAACTGCTCTGAAAGGTCAGCGGGGTTCAGCGCAGAACGAGTGGAACAAAGAAATTGACACAGAAGGGGTTTCATATGAACTATATTTATCAACTAAATATTTCTAGTGGCTGCTATAGATTTTATTAGATTGTTTTACATACGTGTGAAACCTTTTTTTTAATGTTTCAATTTGTATTAAATTGAATGGCCCATAAAAAGTCCTCAATGTCTTTTTCTTTGCCTGTCAGAGCCGAGCGCAGTGGACCTGGACAAAGTCTCTGATGTCATTGTAGACCAGTCTCTGAAGGACCAGATTTTCAGTAAAGAAGCAGGCCGCATCTGCTACACCATCGTCCAGGTAAACATGCCCACCGAGTAATAATACAAATATTATATGGGGATAAAAATAAGTAATGGTTGGTTTGGGATTCTGATTTATAATTCAGTGCACTAATATTTCACAAAAATGTAAATTGTCAACGTTGACTAACAGCATCTAACTAAAGCTACTGTTCATAGCTGAAGTAAAAGTAAACTCGTAATGACCTCAACATAGAGTCAACATTGCTTCTCAATAGTATTAAAATAAAATAAATAATTAATTTTGCGTTTCTCAAAAAAAAAAAAAAAAAAATTCAGCCTGTCGTTTTGATTATTGATAAACTTTTACGTCATGAATTGAAACTGCAAGTATTTTTGTAAGGGCTTCTTACTAAAATCATCCAATTTTTTTGCAGAACATAAACTCAAATGTTATGCAAAACGTTCAGCTTAGGATCTCTGCCCCGATGTTTTCCTCCCTACTGCAGGCCGAGCTCAAGCAGAACAATGGAAGCGTATTCCGACGCAACCTGCTGAACCGACTGCAGCAGGAGTTTAAAGCCCGTGAAGAAACGCGCAGCCGTTCAGTGCAGGAGTGGGTGTGCTTCGTCACCTTCATCTCTAACATCTTCGACTACCTCAAGGTACCGGCCAGAACACATGGACCTTCCTCATTTGTGTAGTAGTTTCGTCTCAGCGTGCAAGCTTATATACTGACTTGCTATCAGAATTTCAGCTTCAGTTGCAAACACCACGACTTGATCCATGAAATCTGATTTGTGGTGGTAATTAAGTGAACATGTGTCCCCGCATCTCTCCTGCTGCAGGTGAACAACATGCCAATGATGGCTCTCGTGCATCCGGTTTATGACTGTCTGTTTAGGCTGGCCCAGTCAGACGCGCTGAAGAACGAGGAAGAAGTGAGTTACACTTGCTCTTAGAGTAGCTTAGACCAGGTGTGCAGCGTGACAGCTGGATAAGCCATCCAGGTGGCTGTCTCTGGAAACGGATGACCACTGAGACCTGCTCGCCTTTGTGTGTGAGTGAGGCATCCTCACCCTTCAGTGTGTGTCTACATCAGGTGGATTGCCTGGTTCTGCAGCTCCACCGCATTGGAGACCAGCTGGAGAAGATGAATCTGCAGCGCATGGATGATCTCTTCTACTTGCTGCGTGATGGCTTCCTTCTCCAGGAGGGCCTGACCTCCATGGCCAGGTTGCTTCTTCTGGAGATCCTGGAGTTCCGGGCCGGAGGCTGGACCCTCAGTGACACGGCCCAGAAGTACTACTACAGTGAGCTGGCAGACTGAGACCCAGAGAGACAGGAGAAGAGACTGCTGGGTGCTGGGGAAAGGGTGGAGCACTAACTGGTCATTTAAGGAGTGTGAGTGTGAGTAGTTCTTGTATAAGATTAATTTCACTTGGTGCAAGTCTTATTCAGGACAGGTCTATACATGTGTATCTATCGGACTGAGGTTAGCCTGCAACAAACAGTGCTTTGGATTTGGGAGATGGTTTTGTCTCAAGTTTTCACAGATGCTGGAATTCATTACTGCTCCTGAAATGCAGTATATTTATTATGATCTTACTCCAAGAGGCAATGCAATACATTTGTTTTCTATTCAAATCTGAAGTGTTTAAAAAGCAGTGTCAAAACCCCAAGAAAGTTGTGGAGAGTTTGATGTCATTCTTTAGTTAATATCAGACAATATGCTTTTTTGTACTGTTGATTGGTTTTGGATTGGGTCTTACTATGGATTGGATTTATTCACAAATCAGCCACTAAAATGGCGCTATTACGAACACAGACTTAAAGGCCATCTTTCAGAACAGTGGGCTTGTTTGGGATCCCACAGCTGAAAATGTTCATCAGTATGCTAAACTGTCAGTGACCTGCCACAAAGCCACATGGGGTTCATATTTATGTCCGTTGAATATTGACGGAAGGCCAAATCCGATACGTACGCATTTACTTTAGTTTTAGGATAGGATTTGCACTGTTTTCATGGGTAATTACCACTACTATTAGATTGGAGTTAGATTAGTAAGATTTTAGAACATGCACATTTAGGTGAGCTAAGAATTTTTAATGAATCAGTTATTCTTTTTATTTTATTTTATGAACTCTCTTAACTTCTTACTTCTGCTGGGTATAAACACACAGACTCACTTCTACTTCTGCACAAGTGGTATTCAACTAGCCAGATGATGGACTAGCATCATGGCGCATTTCCACTTTTATATACTCCTTTAAAATATGGTATAGTCTGATGGGGAATAACATTCATCTGGTTTTTCATGTGTTGTTGTTGTTTTTTTTTTTAAGTCTTTAACTGCATTAATTTCTCCCCAGATAATTATTTACCTTGCAAACCCAAGTCTTTGACTACGCTCAATGCCTTCGACATCCGAAACAAGGAGGTTGTTGATTTGTTATTATTATTATTATTATTATTAATACTTGAATAAAAGGGGGCTGATCAAAACATAGTTTTAGGAAAGAATGCATAAGAAACTGCCAAGTGCCATGCTTTTCATTGATTAGTTTATAAGGAGTTCTATTAAAGTGCTTTCAAAATTACTCACCAGTCAATATAAAATTAGGCAACACGGGTATCTGTGATCAAGTTTTTTAGGCAGCTGAGGTCACGTCCTGGGCTTTAAATGTGATCGTCATACAAACCAGCTTTAGACTTAACCCTGGAAGTTTGGCCTGAGATGTTATTCAGTTGGCAGTTCATTTTAATATTCCCTTTCTCCTGCCATGTCTGGCTATGAAGTTCACAGATCAAAGCAATAATGAATTACTGGCATAGGACAACTGACCCCCCCCAATTGTACCTCCTTATTCAAATGCAAGACTAACAACTGACATTTGGCAGTCAATGAGCAGCAGCTGAATACAATCTTGTTAATGAGTTTCAGCTTGTGTTTTCCTCCATTGTTACACATTGGTGAGTCACGTACCAGGAGGGACTGGAACTATTTTTATTCTTCATGATTACTTGGCTTCTTTGTACAATGCATGTGTAAGTCAACTTAGCTCGACAGCCTGAATATTTTGGACAGATTTTGTACGAAATGCCTATTGGGAGTTGCCTCTAAGAAGCTGGGTTTAGGATTTTGCTTGAGGTTTTGAATTTGTTTGCAGAACTGGGACTTCTTCAAAAGTGCTGTTTTACTTGTGTGAGCTGTGTTGCTGCCCTTTGCGCAGTTTTTCAGATTGTGTTCGCACGAATATACGTGCAGGTTGTTGTTGAACTAACACAACCGAGTGACTGAAATGTCTTCCATTCTGGACATCGCAGAGCTAAAGAGAATACAGAACTACAGGTCCTTTATGGCTGGCCTATCTCGTGATAGTATTTTGTAATACGATATTAAATAAAAACTACACTATAGAAGTTCTAGATCAAAGTAATGTATTACCATTTGAAAGATTTTGGGAAATTGAGAAATCCATTTTATGGTGATTGGAAATGAAACCCTGTTGCCTTTTGAAGTACAGTATTCTTGTACATGTAAATACCAAATATGTTTATAACCTCACGTTTCTTATACGTATTGAAATCTTTATAAACACGTTTGCCAGTACTGCAGCAGTTTTTTAAAAGTTATAAAAAACTGATTTTTTTTTTTTCCTCTAGGAGCATTACGACTAAATATTACAATAAGGTTCAGATTTTGATAGTGAAATACTTAAGTTATTCACGTAAGAAGCTCCTTAAAAATGTTTTGTATTGCAGAATTTATACATTAATTGGTGTTGCAAACTGAATGGTTTAAATAAAGATCTATGCCTTGCCTTCTCTTACCTGTTAAATAAATATAATGCCAAACTGAAAATGACTCCTGTGAGGTAGTGTCCGGTCATCTTCTCCCCAGTATGCTGATTGACATGTTAGTTTCCATGTGTGAATAAGAAATAAAGGCCATGGCCTTGGGTCATTTTCACATTTTATGTCAATAAAACAAGTTAATTTAATAATTACGTTTGGAGCAAGCAACATCCAATCAATCGTAACTGAACACTAATAAAATACCTTGCTCACACAATTACTTTTTTTTTCTTTCTGTTTTGATAGCTAGTGGTTCAGAAAGTTTTAATACTGATAATCCCTTGGAAATGAAAGGTTTATGGTTTCAATGTTTTTAAAGACCGTCTTTAAGACAGTAGTGAACCAAAGGATTAGTGTTCAGGATGCTTCCACTAGGGTGGCTCATTAATCAACACTCATGCAATACAAAGCGAGTGGTCTACAATTTGCTGTGGTATTATTTAGATATCAGATATAGCTCAGTTAATTTATGTAATTAAGCTGACTGCAATTGGAAGAGCAGCAAATGGGTAATAACATGAAATGTAAATCTTAATCTACATATGCAAATAGTCTAAACAAAAGTCTTTTAAAAATAGTTACTGTGACTGGAAGATTTCAGATTTGAGTCCCTGGGAAAATACCGATCTTCTATCCTTGAAACTGCCATATCTGGATAGCTTTAGCAGGCATTTTGCCGTGCACGTTCTGGATAAAGGTGTCTGCTAAGCAAATATACTGAATTAGTTCTACAAAAACGCTGCAACTGATATTGGCAAAATGGTTGGCGATGTCTTTACTTTGAAGCAATAGACGACTGTTTGAAAATATTGAAAAATGTTTATTTTATCAAAGAACACATTTGATGAAATTGTATATACAACTTGTAGAAAACCATGGGCAAAGCTCTAGACCTCCACTGTGCCCTCCTTCACAATGGCCATGGCCAGGTTGCGAGCAAGTGCAAGACGCAGCAACTCGATCTTGGTGGCTTCTATATCGTCTTCCTGGAATTTAACACACATGGGATCAAAACGCAGTCCAGGTATGGGCACAAGAATGTCCCTTAGAAAATATTTTTTATTTTTAACAATGAATTAACCTGCATGTCGTGATCTCCGTTTGGAACCGTCTTCCCTGCGGTCAGCTCTTCCAGGCAGCGCATCAGCTCGTAGGTTTGAACCGATGAAAAGATAACCTTCAGGAAAAGGAGAGACGGATAACTTCGGATAACCAGCACCTGTGTTGGACTGAACTGGGATCCGAGTCCACCATTAAAACGTAAAAAGGGGAAAAATCTATGTGCGCTGACCTGTTTCTGCTCCAGCAGGGGCAGAGCGTCTGTTAGTAAGGTCATCCAGAAGCTGCGTGGGGCAATCTTGGCTGTCATGAGCGACAGTAGGAGTTTGGCGGCCTCGGCAAACTGCTTTTCTCCGTATAACTTGTGGAAATCACGGTATTTCCCTGCCAGTGGTGGAAGTAAACAGACAATGAACACAAGAGGCAGAAATGGCTGGCTCGTGAACGGATGAGAAAGCAAACAAACATTCGGGGGAAAAAGAGCAAATGACAAAAAATAACATTGAATACGGAACAGATATCCGTGTTCATTTCCATCTTCAAAATAACATTTCCACTGTGCCCAGGATATCATACCCAAGAATGTGAGTCTGTCGCTCAGGAGCATGGCAGAGCCCAGGTTATCTATCAAGTCCAAGTCCGTGAATGTCCCGCGAGTGCAATAATCCTGCAGGAACCTGAAGGGCACCAGCACACTGAATGAGGACATGTATACACAGCGCACATGCACTACGAAACCATTGAGGCTTCACCGGACTGTGCAGGAGGGGCGGGAATCGAGGGACTGACCTCTCGGAGATGAGCGTGGCAAAGGCGGCGTCCTTGGCCCGGATGCTCCAGGACAGCGCCGAGCCCAGCCTGTTGTTCCTCAACGCTCTCTTGGCCATGATCTTGCACACGCTGCGCACTGCGAACGAACCACAGCGTTCAGGGAGAGCCGGGGAGGGAGCGGCAGAGAGAGAGACGGAGGGGGAGAGCCGGCCATTACCGATGAGCTCACCTTGCTCGGTCATCTGCCTCCGCTCGCAGATCCGCAGCACCTTCAGGGCCTTGCGCTCCGTGTCCAGAGGCACGCGTTCCATCTGCAGCTCCAGGTACATCCTCCCAAACTCCGGGCAGTGGTCAAAATAGTCCACCGCCAGCTGCCACAGGCTGTATGGGCAACAGCTAATGAGCAGTGCATGGCTGACGGGTTACTTGGTAGCGAGAGAGGCAGCGCACAAGCTTGCGTCTCGCCTTTAACTTGTGGGAGTCATCACGTACGGAGCTCTGACTCCACAACCCTTGTGATTCTACAGCCACTGTACCGACTACGGCTCCGTCGAAACGGAACGAAGGAGCGTAAAATGTTGCACACGACGCTCGAAGGCTTAAAAGGCTTTTGGTGAAGCACCCCCAGATCCGTAGCTGCATAACCCCTGCTATGGAGGATTACCTGTGATGTGTGAAGAGACCAGATGCATACTCCAGCAGCAGAAATTCCCGCAGGTTAGAGCCAAAGCTGAGAGAGAAAATTTAAATAAAAAAAAATTGTGATAAATATGATAAATAATGATAAATAAAAGTTCAAAATGACTGGGGACTGGGGGGGTTGGTCTTTGAAGCACAATGGAACACTTACTGAAGGTTGTGAGACTGCAGCAGTCTGCAGTGGTCCAGGAGGTCTGTCAGATGTGCTACAAACCACCAGTTGTTGAGAGCGATGCTAAAACAAAATGACAAGGCACAACATTAACAGAAATGGAGAAATGGGTTCTAGAAATTCAAGGCTTTGGGCGAGCTCCTCACCTGCAGTCCTTGATGACCTGGTGAATGTCGAACTCAAAAGCAGCGAGCAGGATGCTGTCCAGGGGTTCGGGAACACTCCTTGAGTCGAGGAACATGTCCATGCTTGCCTGAATGCACAAATCAATTAATTTTAACCTACCTATTTACACCGTGATGTTCCCCCGTGAAAACATTACTTTTATAAACAGAAGCAGAGTACCAAAACAGCACATCAGACGGATTATCCCCTTCTCCATACGGCACGAGGCGGGGCGGGCGTCACGTTCTAATTACAAACCGTTTCTGACCTTCATTCATGTAGTTCCGAACCACACACTTTTCTATTACAAGTTCAAACGTCTTATTTCTTTGTGCTTTGCTTCATATTTTTCCCCTCAATGATGTTGTAGTGCTGACTCGCCCCGCCCGCCTCGGTAACTGACACGGTGCAAGGACCACACAGCACGGGCGCAGCGTTTTTATATTCACAAGCGCCAAGGCGGACAGCGCTACCTGTGCGTAGAAGTGAAGCTCCGTGGGCTTCACAGTGGGATGGGAATACAGAAGACGGGTTACCAGGAAGTGGTACCATGTGCTCAGGAGGTCTTTCTGCTCCAGAAGGGTGTCTTCATCACCAACCAGGATCTTGAAGAAGGCAGATCATTATATGGCTTAATGTACATTTAAAAACCATTTCCAGGGTATTTTATTTCAAATGACTGAACATGTCATGGAGCCCAAGCTTTACATTTAATTTATAAGTGATTTATAATAAAAAATAATTGAATGATTAGTTCAATACAGGCGTTTCCCACAACAGACCTCATTGCAATTGTGCTGCATAGTGGCTGCAGGTGCATTATATATAAAGTGTAAGTATAAAGCTAACTTTGGGGAATTAATTATTTTTTTAAACTACTAAATAAATGATTTGTTACTGATTTTCATTGAAATACTTGAAATGTAACGTGAAATGCACTGTAAGGACTTGTCATTTGTCAGTATTGGTGATGAATTGAAGAAAAGGATGTCTGGACGACAGGCCTTTACCTTACAGATGAGTTCCAGGTGGTGGTTGCTGGCAAATGAGTTGTCCTGCAGACAGTGGTCACATTCCTGATGCCAATGTCTCCATTTCACATCAAACTCGGTAAGTGTCTGGGTCCCACCAGGCTACAGAGGACACAAAGCCAGTAGAAGTGTTCAACTAGGCAGGTATGATGCAGTACATAAAACTACATAAATACATGTTGGACTACATTTTTGGGTCACCCAAGTAAAGAATTTACAATGACAAACATCACTTAAAGTCATTTTAGCACCGTTTTCTAATACTTCACATTATAAAACATATAATATTATTATTATTATTATTATTCTTGTACATAGCATTTATACACAACACTGGCCCAGTTTGCATACATTGTAGATGGGCATCTTCATCAGGAGGTTGTCTAGCAGCTTAAACATGCTCCTGGCTGCTGGTTGCTGAGTAGCCTGCTTCATTAGAACTTGCCTGGCTTCGTCTATTCGACCCTGTAGCACGTAGCTGATTACCTGGAGTGACAAAAGAGAGCAACGCCCAAGTCGGTATGGAAGGAAAAACAAACAGGTCAGCTGAGCACAAGAAGGTGAAGAGAAGGTGACTTTTGTCGTACCACGTCCCAGTAGGCTTGGTGCTGCGCGGGACTCTCGCTCTGCAGCACCTCCTGGGCCTTTTCGTCCACGTCGGCTTTGTGTAAACGCACCCAGTCAAGCAGGTGGAGCAGTAGAGATCCAGCTGAAACGTCGCACACGGTTTGTCGTTTAAAAAGCCAGATGGCGATTCCTACAAATTAAAAGCCTGTTCTGTAGAGTAGGCTGAAATGACTCAACCATACCTGGAGCTGCTTCGATAAACAACACTTCACAAAGGTTCCAGATGAGCTCTACTGCCAACAGAATGGACACCTGTAAATACATTTATACGTCATTAGAGGAGGAAATAATCAAGCATTCAATTCAGTTAAAATTATATCTTATTTAAAAGGATATATGTAATGCCGTTTTTAAAAATCTGTAAATGTGTGGTTACAATTGGACGTCTCACTTATATAGCACTTTTTAAATTGACTTCTTTTGGAAAGGAAGACAAAATGTATATTCATACCTGATTTCCGTACTGTGTTGCTAAAGCAGCATCGCGTGTGGAAACTGGGGAAAGAATGACTGAGCATCACCAAACCGTTTTTTGCAACTCACAAGGAGTGTTTCTTAATGCAGCGTAAGGAAATTGATGCATACAGCACCTGCAATTTGCTGGAGCTCCTCCATACATGCTCGTATCACTGATCTGTAGTTCTTGCTTATACTGATAAACCTAGAAATTTAAAAGAACCATTAAAAACACAACTTTCACAACTTTTCACAAGAGCTATCAAATGTTTGTTCATTATAAACATCGGACAAGGGAATGTTAATTTACATACACATTTAGTTATTTAAATAAAACATTTGCATCATCACATATACATGACATACATACTGCGGTTTTTTGTTCTTGCTAGGCACCTCCTCTTTAATCCTCTGGAGTCCCACGAAGATATGATGGGACTCATTAAAGAGTTTACGCAGGATTGGGGAGTAAATGTCCTCATCTTTTCTCACCACATGAACAAAGGGGCATCCCTGGTCAGTAGGTGCATTACCTGTGAAAGATGAATGTGTTATGAGAGAAATATATCAGCAATATAAAAGAGTAATAAAAAGAGTGAATAAAAGAGAGGGGGTGGCAGTCAGTTGAGAAAGGCGACAATTTGTGAGGCATTCAATTTATAATCTTGAAAGAAGTACAGCTGCTGATAAATACCGTCTGGTTTATACTTTGTTTCATACACCATGATATCTCCAGGTCCCCACACGAATCCCAGATGCTTCTGTGTGAAATCGAAGCCAGGGATGAGCTGTGAAAGCACGTGAAGAAAAAGAGAACAGCAGAGTAAGACCCCTATAGACATCTAGTTGTCTGCAATAAACAGAGCTTCCCATCGTCTAGCTCGTACCTAAGAATAAAAAACACATCCAATTTTCTACATCCAAAAAGTTTTCCGCAAGCTCATGTAAAGTTTAATGCTCCATGAAGAAAGCTACAAATGTTTCCTCTTGATATCTGGGTAACGCACTTTCTTGATTTACAAAGTCTTATTATAATTATTGCTATCAAGAACATATATACATATGTACATTTATTGAAGCAATTGATGCGGCAACGCAATATCCGAAAAGTGACTCAACCTAAGTTTAAAAATACATATTGCGGTGGTAGTAAATGCTTAAATCTCCTCGAGTAATAGTATTCGTGTTTCACATATCTATCCGCTACATTAAGGCAATACAGCTAACGTCTTAACCATCACAACTCTGGTTTTGACAGTTTTATCTCAGACACAAAAGAGAAAACATACCGTGGTTGTCGGGTCAACATCAACCTCCCCCATTTAGCCAAAACAAAAAGTCAACCAAAAAAAAAAAAAAAAACCTGCCAGAAATTTTTGTTTATTAAAAAAAGCTGAATACGCCAACTAGCTACTTAAAACCAAGAAACCAACAGTGTACGCGCTCACACCACGGTGTTCGAGGACCCCTGGCCGGGTTTTGAAGGGAGGCTTATCATACGCCTGAACAAAATATGACGGAGGAAAAAAAAAAACTATTATTTATTTAAGAACTAATTTGTATTAAATATGTATTACACCATATGTATTACAACAGCTAACCATCGTGTAAATTCAGAGTGTAACTTACATATAATATATAATCCGAATTAAAAATCACTGAATTGTAAACCTATATTACAATAGTGCCTTGAGTGCCTGATTTATGTATTTTTTGCACCAAAATGTTAGCTGACAGTGGTTTCGCCGCTCTATGTGCATTCAAAATTGAAGTGAGAATGAAAGGGGACCGTATTCCTCTACAGTTCAGTAAACTACCCACTCTATTAAATTTACCATAAAAACACGTGATAATTCAAAATTAGATACTATATGATCTCAAATTTACCTGGTAGAACAGCAAACCCTTTGTAACAACGGCGTAGTGTATTCACCAATACATTGGGAAAACAAAGTGTGTGTGTGTATATATATATATATATATTCTGGGGACACATAATCTACAACATACTAACGTGGGGTGGGTCAGGGAGACGCTTGCATCCATGACATAAAAAACATGGCCACTGCATGGTTTTTTTCTTTGGTCAAATGTTTTCTAAATATGCTTTTCATCCAACATAGTTTAAAATCTATTAAAATTATTTTCAACATTCCAACATTAATGTGACGAATTCATGGACACATTTCAGATTTTTATATGTTCTTCCAAAAAAAAGAAAACAAAAAGAAAAGAAAAGCATGCTCAACAAGCGCGTGCACGTCATATTGCGCGACCAAGAGAATGCCTTCTCTACGCGCATGACGTCACTCCCCCTCAGGCCCGCCTTCCTTGTGTTGCCTCGTGACTCATTTCTAACCAATGTCATTTGAATAGAAAAGACGCGAAAATGTTCGTGATCGCGCACGCAAGACCGGTTTCTTAAACGAAGGCAGTAGCGTGCGCGTACCCGTTCAGTCTTTGTGTGGCGGCGTAGAGAAGCGCGTAGAGAATAGCCATGGCGGACGAAAAACCCAAGGTGAGTTACCAGGAGAAATTGCAATATTTTTGCATTAAGTGTACTATATATACTATACAAATTGCTACAAAGATGTTTTATCGGGTCTAAAGTGAATATTCAGTTAATTGCTTAGATTGTAGTTTTTCATTGTGAAAAACCGGAAGAAGTGTGAACGCGCCTGCACGGACGGGCGGGTGGGTGGGTGGATAGATACTTGGCTAAACGGCTATTCTAGTTAGCTGCCCATCGGCATAATTACAGGTTAACTCGCTTCAAAATTAAAAAAAACTTGCGAAATGTGAAAACATGCTTTACTTTTAAAATTGATCGTAGTTCATTCATTAACTAACCACGTCACTTAACATTAAACACCCAACTAACTAACAATCTTTACAGCTGGTGATATAGTTTCTTAGTAGCAACATACCTCTTAGGCCTAGTTAACGCGCTGGTCATTATTTTAGTAGTTATATAATAATGTTGGTAACTACCCAAAATATTTATATTTTTAAAATGATTGCTTACATTTTATAACATTAATGGAATTCAAAGTTTCCTTTGTCTGATCTGATGTTTGTTAACTAGGTAGTTATTTTAAGCACACTCAAAATATTAAAAGCCGGGGTTGAAACGTTATGAATGGCTAACTAGACTGAAATATAGTGAGAAGTACGTAGTCGTTTCTAGTAAACTTATTTTTAAAATGTTTTAAGTGGATCCTTGTAAAGCCGGCAACATGGAGAGTAATCGATTTCAGCCGGTTACTTAGTACCCTAGTTAAAATAATTCTGCATAGATACAACAACTTTGTTCGTAGTTTATCTGCCAAACTAACTGTTATTTGGGGGTCTCTACTGGCAAATAATATTCTGTTAAAAACACAAAGAGACCTTGGCATTGTTTCATGATCCTTGCGGAGGAACTTCAACGGTCTATCATCAATTACGTGCGAGCATTGCGGATGTGGTAAGAAAACACAAGCATATACAGTTCAACTCCTATTGTATGGAGTGACATGCTACTTGGTACCACTGGTGGGAAATTACGTTTTACGGGACAGCCAGACACTTTAAAAAAATCTGTAGAACATTTTTTAAAGAATTAAATTAATTCCTAAAAACTAATATCCCATCGATATATTATCTAAAGCCTATATTAATTTTTCATTTAAATGCGCTGTCCGATTTAGTCGAATCCTAAAAACTTTTAGAACAATTCAAATGTGATTATACTTTTATACGGTTTTTAACCTTGAAGCATACAAAATAGTTGCTACTATAAAATATGAATTATTATTATTATAATACGGACAGTGAACCAAGTATGAAGTGTCACAAAAATGGCTTTATACAGGACAGTTTAGCACTTTTCGGTATTCTTTATACGATGGTAGGAACGTATGTTGTTGGAACACAATTCCAGGTTCTTCTAATATTTGTAAAACAGACTGCCTGTCGCGGCACTTTAGCTTCTCACTCAACGTCTATTGAAAGTCTTGACGGTTTATATACCTCTTTTGCAAATTGATAGCAGGATGCCGTTCAGCAAATGTTAGGCTGCTGCTGCGAGTTGACGAGTGTCTATCACCAGATTGTCCTATCACTAAATTGCGATACTTGAGACGAAATTCTTTCGATTTTTAATTACAAACACTATTGAATTACTAAATAAGTCTGTTTAGACATTTACGTTTAATACCCATAAGGCACTAGGTTTAGTTCTTTTAAAGGTAACCCAGAAAATAATGAAAGTTGATTGCTTTCAAACTTTGTGGAATTATATATATTACTTCCGAGGTAAGCAACTTGCTCAGGCGATGAGGGTAGTACATTATAGTTGTAAAGGCTTAGAGACTCAGCACAAATTTTGTCACTCAGGAAGGTGTGAAGACGGAAAACAATGACCACATCAACCTGAAGGTGGCGGGACAGGACGGCTCTGTGGTGCAGTTCAAGATAAAGAGGCACACGCCACTCAGTAAACTCATGAAGGCGTACTGCGAGAGACAGGTAAGAAAGGCTCAAATGTGAACTGGACAAAACAGGCTTGGATAGTTATGCTGGACATGAACAATTTACATGCTTTAGCCAAAGGAGTGTTAGACCCATCGCTTTAAAGCGAGTTCTTAGAGAATAAGAGCGGCCACATAAAATAAGGTGCCTGTTTTTTTACAATCAATGGACGTGTTTGATCTATATTCTTTTTTTACACTTCACATTACTGCTGGGTTGGCGGCTCTGGTAAATTTATTTTTCTGTGGAGTTTCAATCAAATAAAGTTGTCGGAATGTTACAATCTTCTTTGCAGGGGCTGACAATGAGGCAAATCCGGTTTCGGTTTGATGGTCAACCAATCAATGAGACAGACACACCAGCACAGGTAAAGGTTTTTTTTAAATAAAACAAAGCTTGTTTGCCACAAGAGAACTGGATCTTCAAGTTAATATTTTGATTGCTTTTTTGGTTTTATGTGTAGTCTGTATAATCTAATGTCAGACATTGGGTGATAACAGAAATTTTACACGTGTTTGGATTTTGGGATTTTGAATCATTTTTCTTTCCGTTACCAGTTGGAAATGGAGGATGAAGATACAATTGACGTTTTTCAGCAACAAACAGGAGGCCTCATCTGAAAGCACAACATACTTCACATTTTGTTTCCAGATATTGCTTTTTCCTTTATTTTTGTACATAAGCAACTTCAACTGTATAAAAAAAGACACACAGGTAGTTATTTTAGAAATGGCAATAAATGCTGGAAAACTTGTCAGTTGAAACAACCCAAGACAGTGGAGATACCGTGGTGATCGTTCCAACATGAGATGCCCAAGGAAGTTTTCATACTCATTCGAAACAGGAATGGCTGGTTATCCAACTTCATTTTCTGTTATCTGCTTCAGAAAATTGATTTTATATCTTTTTTTTTTATATTGTAGTGGTTATTTGTTTAGGAGATCGTCTTAAACATACTAGGATACCATTTTAATAAGAACCCTTTGTGAAGACTTTTGAAGTACAACATCTGTATTGTCTAATAAATTTCTTAAAATAGTCATTCTCTTTTCAAAAAAACCTTTTTTATCAATTGAATCCAAACAAAGATTATTTTGCATGTTCATGTTAAAAGGAAAGGGTATTCTTTTAACATCAGTTGTGCCAAATGAAAATCTTTATTTCATAAATCATAAAAAATGCAACCTCATTAGCTTATTTTAACTGAACTGGGTAGGATGTCCTTATGTATGGTACAAGGTGTTTGGAAAGGTAAAATTCAGTCAGAATAAATAATATTAAATGTACTACTGGTGTTCTCCAAATTTTCTGTATGTAAGCTGCAGTCTTGTTGCTACATCACTGTAGGTTTGCAGGTTGCTTCAAATCTTTGTTACAGGTAAAATTTTCTAAGTCATTGAGTTCTAAACACTTGTAACTGGTTGTTTCTGTGTTCAAAAGGATGGTAGTGCCGTTTCCCTGAACTTTCTCTATAAATGTACATCTAATGGGTAAAGTACATCGTGGACTGTTGCTCTGAATTACTGCAAATTGTAATCAATTCAACAATTAGGTAGTTGTAAGGAGAATGGAATGGAATTTGAGAAGTATATGTTTTTTTTTTTTTTTTAAACAGTTCTTGGTTGCTGATTGAATTAACCTGAAAATGTGTGGCTCTTGAAAGGTTATCTGTACACCAGGTTGTCCAGATAACCTAGAGCAAGGGTGGCCAACCTTGGTGGTCAAAAGCCATAGTGGTTGTTTTTTACTTGGAATTTTTTACTTAAAAATTGTTGAAATAATTAATCATTTAAACAATTAAGAGAAGTCGCAACACTTGTGCCCATAAGGAACAGGGTTTTCCATCCCTTAAATGAATAATAAAATCTGGTGAAAGGAATGATGGCTATTTTCTAAAACAGTGGTGATTTCTAAAGCCCTAATCCTTGATAGAGGCGCAGTGTCTGGTTTTCACATGTAAACACAGCATAACGTGATTTCTAATTCAAGTAATGATTAAAAATAATTCAATTAAGGAAACCTTACACACACTACTGCCCACAAGGACCAGAGTTGAGCGTCCCTGTTAAACATTTCTTTTACTTCTAAGCAATAATCGGTCTCTCTCTCTAAGTGTTAATCATGAAAGGTCATTCTCGTCTATTGGCATCGTAAACATCCCCCCATGGAAACTTATAGCAATACAGTTTCTGAACAAGGGTTTATGAGGGAAGGGAAATCCACTGATTGTTACGGTAGGTGTGTTGTACATACAACACAAAACACAGAAGTTGTCCGTCTTTTTTTCGAAATAAAATTGTTCAACTCTCCCGGTATAATAAACAGGACTTTCCGTTCTTCAGTATACTGCAAAATATTTTATTTATAGGATTTAAATATAGGCTAGGTAAACATTTACTCTAAAAGATTCAAGTAAACTTTAAACAAAACTAACAGAATAAGAAATGCATGTACATATATTATATTTTATATAAATACGTGTTTAAACGGAAAGGAAACACTGAAATTCTAAAATATCTTACGTGACCGGTAAGAAAATTCTATGATTTAAAAATCAACCTTAAACAGTAGTTAAGGTCTGATTGTGAGCTTCGCCAATCGGTGTTCTTCTACTTATTTTAGAACCGATCAATGAAATAGCTAGAAGAAGACGATCTAATTGAACGGCGGTGTCACTATCCAATCAGAAAAAGATCCACGAGCTACGGTCCAACCAAAACCTTCTTGGGTTGTGTCTCTTATGGGTGGGAATAGACTTGTACGAACGACGTTTCCTCAACACTGGCTTCAATTTATCTAAGGTCGGGTGGAGCTTATGAGGTGGCGAGAAAGGATTTAGCCTCAAATAAGCATTTTTGTAGTTTTATCGGTATTACAAAGTATAAACGAAATTCTTTTGTAAAATGACGACTACCACTACTTTCAAAGGAATGGACCCAGGTGCAAAAAATAGTTCCAGGTAAATAAAACATAGAATAACGGACAGCCGACAAACAAAAGAAAAACGAGACTCGGTTAGATAGCTGTTTAGATAACTAACATGTTAACATTACTAGGTTAACTAAAATGGTCGAGTGATTTATGTTAAGTTTGATGAAAACGCAGCACCCACGGACACCTTTATGGTGCAGAGTTCTTTAGGGAAGATCGCTTTCAGAAGACACTTGGTGTGGGTCAGATTTTTTGCATTCCTGTGGCTGTAATGGCTAACTATCTATCATTTTTGTATACAGAAAAGGAGTGGTTTGAAGCGAGCTAGCTAGCTATGTTACGGTATATTTATTCTGCTATTTTACTTGAGTAACTAATTATTGGATGGGTTCAACTTGACAAGAGGGCGTTGGGTTCTAGCCGTTTGTTTCCCGGTTTGATTTCAAAGTTCCCGATTGTGTAGTTAGAACGCGTTTTTGTGAACCAGCTAACTACTTAAATCCTGGCTCATCGGCTACTGTGTTGTCTGGTTAATTATGGAATCACTACCTTATCAATAGGGGCATCTGATTAATGTTGTTCCGTTTTATTCTGGTTAAGTTCATGCAGCTCATTAGCTAACCAAACCCAACACGGAAAACGATAGCATCAGTACGTTATCCCCTTCCAGTTGCTTGCTTAGCGCACATACATTAACCGTATGTCTCCATGATCAAGAAGCGTGATTACGCTACAATACGAAATATCACTAACTCACTCCTCTGTTTGTGCGATCCAAAAGGTAGATGGTTAAATCTGATGAAACTGCTATTTCGTCCATGTGCGTTCTTTGCTTTCTTATTGGTAGCGAGTAGATAATGCGGTTTTTTTTGTTGCATGGGGTGGGGGGCTTCAAACGGAATAAGGCTTTATAATAATCTCGGGACCTCGACTGTTTAGCGTCGTATAATGCTGGAGGGAGCTAACTGACTTAATATTTCGTTCGTCTCGAGGCAATTTTCTGTCAAATAAATCCAGATTATTGCGGATGGATGGTTGGTTAATACCCCCAGCACCATCTCTTCCATTCGATTTTAGCTGGCAAAGGATGGCCGTCTTTTCCGGTTTTAAATTAGGTGACACGCACAATATTGTAAGTATTTACTGTTTCATTGTTGGGTGGCGTCTTTAAGAGCTTTTCCCCGAGGCCAGTCTGGGGAAAATGCATGAGCTCATTTGCTTGGAGGTTAACCTCTGGTTTAAGCATTATATTCGTGGTAGACGCTGCGTGAAAGGTGCTATATAGTTTTGTAATGCATACTTGCCTTGGATTCTTTATTTCTCGTGGGTAAAGAGACTTGATTTTTGGATTCTGTCTGACTGAAACAGCTGCTCTGTGTCAGCTGTTAGGGGCCAGCATTTTATAAAGCATAGAAGGGGAGGAGGGGCGGGAAGTCCTAGAATGGTTCTGCCAACACAACCATTTTCTAACCGTTACCTGCTGCATAGGATCTTATCTCCAATTGGCGAATTTAGTTGGTAAGAAATGCAAGATCATAACGTATTTTTATTCGTACAACGTGTGGCGTTCGTTTTCAATTATTGTTATAAAATGTCTCTTGATAATGGAAAAATTCCCCCAGTTCTGATCTTCTGTATTGTGTTGAACCAGTTTGATAGCAACCCTTAAACTTGAGTGTTCTTTTAACTTGACAACATAACAGTGACAAGTAGCACTTTTCTGAACACTAGGTATGCATAGGTATTTGATTTTATTTTATTCATTTATTTATTTTTAGTGAAGCTGCTTAATGAGCCTAGTCTGTGACATGGCTTTTCCCGACTTTAATGTGCCGGTGTAATAACATGGTCTTCATAACCGTGTGTGAAAAAGATCACCTGTCATTCATTGCTGGTTCTCCACAGGGTTTTGCGACCTCCAGGCGGAGGCTCCAACATTTCCTTCGGCACAGATGATGAGAAGGCCCAGACTCGCAAGAACAGAACGGTATCCAATATCTTTGCTGAGCCTGATGATCCCCACGCTCATCGAAGAAACAACCCACCTGGTAACTGCTTTGTTGTCTTGGAAGTCCCTCCTTTCTCTAGGCTTATGTTAAGTTAAGGGATGTAGGTGGTTGTGCATTTTATCCTGCTTAGGGTCATTGCTTTCTAAGGGAAGTTCAGTCTGAGGATACTGATACTTAGGATTGATTAATTGTATGCATGTTCTACTCTTTGTGAACTTTATCCTAGTGGAGAAATTGCCACTAATTTGCCAGTTAAGTCTCAAAGCAGCTCCTGCACAGTCAGCCATTGACGGAAGGAACTACTTGCGGCAGATGCTTAAATCAGGCTTGTCTGCAAACTTTATCAAAAGCTTTAATGTTCAAGCAGAATGACCTGCAGTTTTTTGCAGAAGATTGCGGTTGGAGACCCCCGTTTTATTTGTCGTTCTTCTAAAGCGTCATCTTCATCCTTTGGATGGTTCCTCTAAGCATTTAATACAATTTCAGCCTTTGCCTCAATTAATTTGTTTTTAGAAAGAACTGGTAAGAACCGATGAACAGATTTGTTTTTCATTTATTTGGAGTGGATTATGTGGTTGGGTAATCATTTCTGCGGTGAGCAGGGGCTTTTAACTTGCTTATGTTGGATGCTGGTATCGTTGTATGATTGTTTGTTTGTTTCGGGTTGGTATACTTTATCATGTGTTTTGGCTTGGGCTCGTACGATGACTTGGAGGGTAATGAGAATGTGGGGGCTCTTGCTCCAGGGTTGTGTGTGGGAGGCACTGGTAAGGCTGTAAAATGTGGCTCTGGGACAGGACTGTGTGACGCTAATCCAGGTGACTTCCATTTCTGTTTATCAGGCCATCATGACTGTACAATAGAGTAGTCATGGCAGGACTCTGCTAGGTGGAAGAACGTCCACACTTGGGCAGAGGTGGTGGTGTTAAGGCTTACATTTTCAATAATGGGTCATTCAGTGCTTTATGGAAAAGCTCTTTTGATACTTAGTAAGCTGAATTTTTTATTTTATTTTTTCTCTTGGCTATCTTGATGTATTCTCAAGATATTTCTATATCTGTAAGATATAATGATTTTCTCGACTGGTTTACTCATTGGGTCTTAAAATGTCAGTTTATCCCCCTTTATCTTGCTTGGTATGAGTTATTTAAATGTTTATAACATCCCATTGAGTTGCTGGGCGTGAATTTTTTTTAATGCCCTGCCTAGGACTCTGGTATTGATAACAACACATGGTGCAGAAAGTGTCCAATTCAACAGCAGCAACAGGCACATTTCTGTGTTATTTGAAGCTTAAGTGGTTCAATAACACAAATGAAACCGGGTTATTTCACCAATTGTATGATCTGAAATTTACAATGGCAGGAGTACTATCCTTTCAGTTTGGGCCTAAATATTTAGGACGGAAGCCATTTACTACAGTATTGTATTGGGCTTGCGATTAAGTGTAAGCGATTTTAGTACTAATGTAAAGATGGCTTATCCACACTGTATATTAAATGTGTTTACTGGCACAAATGTTAAGGTGGAAAAATTGCCTTTAAATTAGATCTAAAATCACCTACACTAATCACGAACAATCATTTTATTAGTATATTAGTCGACGCACCAAACTGATCTCCAAACTTGAGACCGTTTTAGCTTTCTGATTTTGGAAATAACAAATGTACTTGGTTGATTTGTATGCAATTCAACCAGAACACACATGCAGCAGTGACTGGATCGGGTGTAGATCCGATTCTATCAATATTAGCCATAAACTAGAATCTGAGACTTGTCTGAGGGTATTGAAAACCTTTTAAGCGTTAAACTGTGAAAAGTTTGTTTCATTAGGGGAGTAAATCGAAGGTATTGATGAACTTTTGCAACCTCACTTCAGGCTCTAGCTATGTAACAGCCCAACGTAAATAGCCCTGTGGTAAGCACACAAATTAACACCCCGTATGCAAACTAGAACAATCTTTTTAACTCCCAATATCTGGTATATGTTGGACTCTTTAACATAATTATTATACGTGGCCTTGTTTTGTGTTGAAATGATTCAGACTGTACGTTTGGACTTTGGTTCACATGTTGGCAATGGGAAGTGTTCTTGTGTGTGTTCCTTTAGCCTTTTCTGCCTAGAGAATGTGGCGTACACATGTCTGTTCTTAATCTGACTTGGTTTACTGTCAGTGCACAGTTTGGGGTACTGTTGGCACCCCAGTCAGCCTGAACTTTCCTTACATTTTTATACCTAATGTTTCCATTTGGCCAGACTTCGAACTGACCAAACGTGAAATCTTGTGTGTGGGGGGGGGGGGGTTCACAAAATTGGCCCAAAATTACAATTTGATAGGCTAGTATATAGGTTGGTCTAGAGCCGGCAAAAATGTACGATGCAGAAGTAGGAATATGTCTCACATTATGAGCTTTCCAGAGATGTAGAAACTGACCCAGTTTAACCAGATAATTATTTAAAATTGCCCCTGACTCCTTGTGTGTAATTTTTAGCCTAAACATTATGGCATGCTATTGAGGTAAGCAGGATTACTGTTTGGCTAACTAGTCTGCATTATAGCATTACTTGACCAACTAGTCATTAATTGTGCTTGTGGAAAATGCACTCCAGTTTGTTTTTGTTTTTGGAGGCTTTTTGCAAAGTAGAATAAGCAATTAGCCTTCCTTTTACAAACTAAGGAACCTTGCCCTTTAGAATGCCGACTTCATAATAATTTAGACTTTGAAAGTGGTGAGCACACGAATTACAGCCAAGGGAGATGGGTTGATGTTCGCTTTATTGCTGTCAGCGAAACGGTCAACCAACTATTGGCAACAGGTAAGGAGGCGGGGTGACGGTTAACCGCGGAGTGGCTGGAACCCCTGATGGTTTAGCTTGTAGGATTGGAAAATTGAATACCGACCAACGTCGGCCGGCCAGCATGAGTTGCTTCAGAGGTAACAGAGCGTGGCCAATGGAAACAAGGCATCAGTTCAGAGGTTTATGTGCTTTGACATTGTTTAAATTGGGGATGTTGTGTGGTATGTGCTGTATAGTTAATGTTTGTTTTATTTTATTTTTTGCATAAAACACCCGCTTGCCGATGTCAACATTGGTTATCCTGACTAGACAAAGGGAATGTAAATGTTTGTTTTATATATGACCCAGTTTTAACTTTTTAAGTGTTGTAATAAAAATTCCCACCCAGGGAAGTTGACTAACGACTCAGGTATTAATGTGGAAAAATGAAGTTTGCGGTGGTTGCAAACCAAAAATTGCTTTAAGTATTTATGAAAGGGATTCCCTACTAAATATGAGGTGGGCACTTTAAGCGTCTGTGCTGATCCAGATGTGGACTTCCGTGTATATAAAAGCAGGAAATTCTGAGGTAATAGTTGTTTGGAGAGGTTTGTAATCGCTCCAGTACTGTTGAATTATTTGAATGAAGATCACAGTGGGTAGATGGCACCTGGCTCTGATCATGATGTGGCCTGCTGCTGCTGCTGCTGCTGCAGATGGGGCCCAGACAGAGTGTTACACTTCATGCTTATCCTCAAGCGTTCCCTTGCCAAATGAGGAATGAAAGCGGCCTTTTAGTAGGCTCCCGGGAAGCCCATGCAGAGTCCTTATGTAGGCTGAATTGTCGAGTCACAATGGCACTTCACAAAGGCTATTCATTTCACTTTAACAGATGTTTGTTTACTTTGAAGACCTTTGTCTGACATTTCTTTTCTTTTTTGCAGTTTGTCTCATAATACAGTAAAGAAATGCTGGCTCTGTAAAAGACCGCTGTTGTACAGCTGTTAATACGTGGGAATTGTACATAAAAGTTGGCAAAAACTGTTTCTTCGAATCCAATTGAGTGGGTGCTGTGAGTTTTGGCATCTGGTGTTTTTGTCTGGATTGGGTCGAGAAATTCGCTTTGGTCTGCGATACTTACCCGGGGAAGGATTAGGATTTGCCAGTAAAACCAGATTTTCTGTCTGAAATAGAATGTCTGTTTTGTCAGCTGTTTTTTTTCCACATGGCTGAGCTGTCAATCATGACATGAGAATAGAGAAACGCAATGCTATTTGATTAGCTGTTATTTTGGGTGGGACCCACGTATTTTTTTTTATTTTTATTTTTTCTGTCCTAAAATGAGTGTTTTGCAGGTGGGAAGCCCAGCGGTATATTGTGTGGTGAACCGTCTGCCCCCCTGAGACGATGCCCCCAACAGCCTCTCCATAACGAATCTGTGCCTGAGGAGGCCGTGCCTCAGGTGAGGAACAGCTGAAGTATAACTTTTCCCTGCTGAGTAGTTTGGCTTAATTTGTTCCTCCCCCAAAATCAACCATTTGTTTTCCAGTGTGAATAGGCATATACATTTGTGTGTGTGTGTGTGTCACTCAAATGACTAAAAGGTGGAGCTACATCTTTCATAGTTTCTGACCTGATGTCAACTGCACTCTACACTGCATGGTTAGAAGACTGGATTGATTTCCTTGCTGTCACATGGATATGTTAAGTGAGCAATTGTACAGCATGGTTAAGGAGTGCTCAATTCATCTTGGGTTTCCTTCCATGTCGATGTTTTCAAATGGATAACTTTTCTTTTAGAATGCAAGTCCTATTCACCTGTTGCACATCTTTGTTCTGCAGGGTGGAGAAATGGAACAGGCTGAGACTGGTGAGTTCTATTAATCTCCCTTAAGGCTTTGCATGTCACTTTCGAATATACAAACACTGCAGCTCACTAACTTTTTAGTTTATAAACCTCGAAAGTTCCTTTTTTATTTTTCAGTGTGTGTAATGAAAGAGCGGGGGAGAGCAGTCTAACATTCCTCTATGGTCTTTAAACGGAACTGCATGACTAGCATTAGGGAATGAATGACCCTCTGGGAGACGGTAACTGCTCTGCAGAAACCTTACCTTTTTTGTAAGTTTGCATTTTGGCTGGCCCTGATTTCTTCTAGGCTGCGTAGGCTTTTCTGGATAAGTGTCTGCTAAGCAAATAACATGAGAAATCTACAGTTTATTTTATTGTCAGCCATTGTTCCTAATCCCTGTTCTTCCATAAATGGCAGGGGTCACAAGGAGCTGTAACGGTCTTGTTTTTTTACTGGATAACATAAATTGCTGTACAACTATGGCGTTCAGCTTTTACAGCTTTGGATCAGTATTAAAGTTTATTTTCAGGGTCACTGTTAAGCTGGTGCGGCCCATCCCTGTCGCTCATAATTGGGGCCAGTACTGCCATGCGTCTTAGTTTTAGATGGTAAATCCTGTATGTTCTGGGCTTACGTCTCTCCATTTGATGTTCTTTAGTAGAAATGGTAGAGGAACCAGAGATTGTCCCGGAGCAGAAGGAGGAGGCCCCACAGCCCTCAGTGCCTACAGTACCTGCTGGAGCCCCCATTGGTCGGAGAAACCCTCCAGGCGGCAAGTCCAGTCTGGTCCTGGGTTGAATTTGTTTCTCTTGAACATTTGTTTTTTTTGTTTTCCCCCCCCCATTATTTTTTAAAAAGGCATCTCCCTCTCCAACTCTGTGTGAGCCATGGAATTTGGTCCTCCTGCTCTTTGTTTTGTTTTTGTTTTGACCATTTGTTTTTATTTTTCTTCTTTCTAAAACATTGACCGAAGCACTTTATGTATCTCCTCCATTTCAGCCCATCCTGTAGTGCATTGGGCCTGCTGGAAAAGGCATGAATTTCTGCTTGTCTTTCATTCTTCCCTTATGTAAATGGTTAAAAAAAACAAAAATTTAAAAATCTGATGTGCAAATTTCTAAATACAATAAAGATTGATATGAAGTTGTTGCTTTTTGCTTCCGTTTCATTGTCATACCCAGTTTTAAAAAGATGGACAATTGTGATTGCAGATTGCATTTGTGTGATGCGTTCTGTATTTGGTAGAATGTTTACTGGAAACATAATTGGATTGGTTTTCATTGTTTTCATCTAGGTCATTGAATCATGCACAACTATTTGTCTAAATCTGAGCATTCACAATATTATAGTTTGGCACAGGTGGTTGGGTTCATAATGACGTGTGCTTGATGGATTTGCTATGGCATTTTGTTAGTTCAATTCTGCTAAATTTGCAACATTGTATCAGTTTGTTTGAATATCCAAGTACTGTCTTCATATAATAAATGAATGCGGACAGGCCTAAGTACCGCAAGAAAATATGGTGACATTTTTAAAGCTTAAAAAAATAAAATAGTGATTCATTTTCCTACAATAGAAGGTGCAAATATTTTGCACACAATGCCAAAAATGCGTTGGGCCAATTCCGAGAAATTGTGACCCCCCCTGTGGTCACCATTTTGTGTTATGACCCAAAAAGATTATGACTTGTACTTCAATACTGGTTGGTCAAACGCTTTTTCCCAGTACTCTTTCTTGTTCCGTTTTCGTACAATTTCGTCTTCACATGTATTGCTTTTGTAAACTAGGTATTTTGCATAGGATTTAGATTCAGTAAAGTAAATAGAGTAAATCCAAACAAATGCCATTTCTGGTGTAATATGTAGTAGGGTCTTTTATTTTAAGACCTTCAACTACCTAATATTAACCACCATTTTTACATAGAAGTGACATTCTATGTACAAAGCCAAACGCATGTGTGGAAAAAAATGTGTATAAACCATAAATTATTTATTTTTGTATGTTTTGACCAGAAATTATACCTAAAAGATGTATTCATCTCAAAGGCGGTTTCTAGTGGCCGAGAGCCAAGACGGGTATATTATGCATGGTACTCAAATGGAAAGCTTAAAGAGCGTCCTTTAGAGGAATAGCAGTCATTTCCCAATAATATTTTTTATCTTCTATGCGCCCATGCCGCTCTGTTTGTTTTGAAGTATCTAAGTCAGGAATACTTGAAAAAATACATATTTATCGACGGTCAAAGGACACCTCCCGCTTCCCAATACATCACGTTTTTTCCAACAATTTCAAATGCCCAATAATGCAGAAAAGGAGCATGCAGGCTTAATGATTGAGTCAGAATCGGGACTGAGACCAAATCTAAATTTTGAGCAACAAATCGCAAATCGGACTTTATATAGCTGTTATTTAATAGCATTTTTATGAAAAGAAGATGCTTACAAAAAACCCATTAGCGGGTTGTCAGTTTTTATCGGTTTTTAAATTATTTATTTTGGTTTTGCACCTGAACAGGTGACATAAAAATCGAAATACGCCAAATAATTAATTTCTAGGGAAAACGATTTTTAAAAAACGTTTAGAGTATGTATTTTGGTTGAGAGGTGTTGTGAAAAGATAAATAAGCAGGCGACTCATTCTTGGTTGTTGGTTGTTGTTTTATTTAAAACTGGACACGCTGCGAAAAGTATAAAATGTCGATGTCAATGTCACCACTAGGGGGAGGGGGTTAAACTAATCAGGCCTACTAATGAACCAAATCTATATTGGTACTTGCCTGCATTTCTACTTGTAACTAAGTTAAAGAAAGAAGCTCGGTAGAAAGTGCAACCAAGTGGAATTTCAAATGAAGGAAAACACTGGATTAACGCGTGGACGAACTCGGTCCAAATTGTCTTCGCGTGGTAAGTAATTATGTTTTTTTTTGTTTGTTTTTTTGAAGAATTTACTTTCAAGAAAAAGCGTATTTGAGTATCGTTGTTACACCTTGCAAAATCTATCGTCAAGTACTTCAATACAATAGATTTGATTTCTAGAATGAAGTTATCATTTTAGAAGTGTCGTTCAGTTTACGAAGCAATACACAAGTGTGAAAGTAGAGCACAAGTAGAGCTTGATAAAAACTTGCTCTTAATTGAAAACAATATCAAGGACGGACCTCTATATAGCTAATATTACGTTTTTAAATAATGGCTGCCGGTGCGTTATTTTTATTTATTTATTTTCGTTTTATTGGCCAAAAGTCCTTGCATTTCCTCTACAATATATGGACGAATGCACAACTATGAACTCTGACCAATGCGGTTCACACAACGGCATTTAAAACGAATAGGGTTTAAAAATAAAAAATAATTATAT
>JAOYSI010044547.1:0-27340 GCA_025775065.1 Hiodon alosoides | reverse complement strand
AATAAGTGTTGTTAAAGTTATTTTATTTAATTCATCACTTATTTTCATTAAGACATGCCTCATATTTACATTGCGGTTTTGTTTCTTTTAACTAATGGATTGAATGCCTTTAGTTCGTTATATTTCAAATAAATTGCGGAAATATATGCTATTGGGAATAATTATAACTGATCACATTATTTAGCAATAACAATTTACTCGGCTTAATTAATTTTAAAATATAACAGTGAAATATCTCGTTCGTATTTCCATACATTTGCTCCAATTTGCTCTCATCACTTCTGGTATTTGCAAAAAAATAAAAAATAAAAAAAAAGATATATATTTGCAAATAGTAGAAGTGGTATTGTAGGAAATATATGAAAATACGAACAAGATATATTTAGACATCATATTTCTGTTCATTATTTACTAGTTATTTACAGTATCTTTCTAATGAAGATTTATGTTCAAAATGGGCTTTGTTAAAAACATGGTTACATTTTCTTTCAGTACATGAAAGATCTTTTAAGATGCGAAGTGAGGAAGTGAGTTCCTTAAGAAACGAGGTGTGCACACCGCCCGTTCCGGGGGCATGCGAGCAGCAGAACTGACCTCACACCTCCCTTGCTGCAGTGTGGGGACAGTGTATCCTGAGTGGCTGGAGATGAGTGGCATGGCAGGGGCTTCGGTACCACGGTACCGCTCACTCATGTGCACCAGCTCTGGGAGGTGGGTCAGTTCCAGCTCCAGCTGCTCCTGTTCCAGAAAGCCCCACCCCGTCAGGACCGCCGCTCACCTGCTGCCATATAACCCCCCCCGGCAGAGAGAGAGAGAGAGAGAGAGAGAGAGAGAGAGAGAGAGAGAGAGAGAGAGAGAGAGAGAGAGAGAGAGAGAGACCAGGGGCGGGCGTACGGCTGCGGCCCAGGAAAATGCTGGCAGAATGCTTTCCTTTCTCCATCTTGTGTGGAGGCTGTATTCCAGTGGTGCACTCAGGCCTGGCAACTCCTTTTGTTTGACTGGACCCGGAAGAACATCTGGCAGCAGTTTGAATTTCCCTTTGTGTTCTATTAATATAGAATACGAGTACTGATTTTGTTTTATGTTCTGATTTATGTAAAATATTCAACCGGAATGGCAGGCTGATTCAAACTGACATCGTTTAGATGACAAGTGGCGATATCTACGTTGTTTCCTTCATGGTAAGAAATGCTGAACACGGCATTATTTTAATAATAATTGCTCAGACTACTAGTTGAACCTCCACATATCAGGCAGCCAGTTTGTAGTGTTCGGGCACTGATGCCATTGAGCACCGCAGTCAGGAGGAGGCCAAATGGAGCCAGCCCCTTCCATCGCTCGTCCTGTCTCAGTCCTCGTAGGACTACTACTGGCACTGGTGTGACATCACAGATGGCGAGGAACAGCCCCAGAAACATCAGGTTGAGGAGCCAGCCCTAGCGCAGTAGCGTACGTGCACAGCCTCCCTGCACATTAGATGCAAGTTTTGGCACACTGCTCACGTGATTTTGACCTCCCGGGGAGGGGGGGTCTCACCGATTCTGCAGGAAGAAGTGCCAAGAGACTCCGATAAGAAGGGGCAAGTATCACTTTGAAACAAGACCCCGCCCCCCCCAAACACCGGAATGTTCACTTAAACCCCGCTGTTGTCTTTGTCTCATCTGTGCCCCACATGTACAGCGCTAAACCCACATCTCTGCCGAACGCCCGGATTTGGGCCTGAATTTGCCGTCTGCAGTCCTGGTTATTGGATTTATACACTGTGACATATTTAATTGCAGTCTGACTTGTGCATTTCTCATGCATGGACAGTAATAAAGAAGTTGGATTAAAAAAACCCCATTATATCTAATTAGAAATACAGAGCCGCTTAAAAAAAATTATCACTACGGATGATATGTGCAAATATAGCATACCTTTTCAGGTACAGTTAGATTTTTCTTTGTAATCAAAATAAATCATAAATAAATCTGTTTACTTCATAATAATACATTAAGACATACAATATAAAAAATTATATGAACAATTCTTAATAGATTCTACCTATCTATTAAATATAAATAAAAGAATGACAGCAAACAGCGTTTTTCATTCTACACTGTATACTCTGGATTGCATTAAAAAAAAACATTTACATTACATTTTACATTAATAAATAGAAATGATTGAATAACTGATACAGAATATCATTTGATGTAGAATTTATTTCTTATCTGGCACCTTTACTTGAAGGTTGTTTGAAGATAGATACAAAATGTCACGGTCTTGCCTAGCTTTAGATTGTTCAAAATATATTTATGAATAAACACATTTTTAACCACATTAAATCAAAACCCAATATAAACTGAAAAAAATCTAATTTTATTTGTGTTCCTTGTATATTACGTTTCTGACGTAATTTTACATTTTTATTTTTAAATTTACTTTGTTTTTACACTTTGGAAGCGACTGAATTTACCATTAATTACCATAAAATTCATGCTTGGATTTCCTTTAAATACATATTTTTGTACTTAATTCCATGTGATTATGAGCGCATTGTCGGTCTCATCCGGATAATTTATATAGATGATTTTAAACTACCGGTAATTATATAGTTTAATATTCGATTTAATACTCGTGGTATCGTGTTATCTTCAATCACGGTAGATGTATTATATTTCCAAGGTTTTAATTTAAAAATGTTTTTTAGTGTGTTGATACAAATGAACCTTAACTGCAAATTTACAGCAGTACAGCTGAACTTACTAAAGCGTAGACCATTGTTTGTTTATGTTATATTTTCTCACAAAATGTATTCCCGTTGGCAGATGAAGGAAATTAAATAATTAAAATAAACGAGCCTTTATAAAAATCAAAAACATATGAAGCTGCTTATTCGGTAATATTTTTTAACAGTCAGTCAAGTCACACGGAAAGACCTGTAATGCGAAGATTGCTTACAGTGGAGGTATATTTCAGTAACTTTTTTGCTACAGCGTAACGTGTCTACTGTTAGCCTTTTCTAGTTAGACGGCCGCTACAGGGTACAACATGAATACCATTGTATCATTATTTACATTATTTAAAAAATGAAAATATAACTTCGTGTTATTTTTACGTGTCGTGTAATAACGTTAAACGTCCTCTCCCATCTCACCCAATAGCTTCTGTCTCTCTTGTTCGTGAAGGACCGTAGTCAGTCAGTTTTTTTTAATGACTTGAGATTTATGTGAAGATACAAACTCAGAAGGTGAGTTGACATCGTAATCACCGACAAGAACACTTCAGATAGTCTATCAAGTCAGCTTTTTTGTCCTAGTAACCTACGACAGTATTGCAAATTAAAACGTTTAAATTTAATCGTTCTGAAAAATAGGCTACATTCGTTCATTAAGCGGTATTAAAATACGATTGGCATATAAAATATAATATATTGAAAATGTTTTTATTAATAAGACAGGAAAAGAAACGGTTACGCCCGCTTACTGAATTATATAACACAACTTTAAGTGAGATAGAAAAAAATCGCGCACTCCTAGAATTTTCTAATGCAAATCGATTATGCGTATAAGTTTAGCTAAATCTGACGGCGTGTTATATCGAAATTGCAAATGTGACAGTCTCGTGTAGCTTACCTGATGCGCTCACATAAATAATATTTTATATTCACTGTCGCATCGCGAGCTCTTTCAGGACTTTCAGGACTAGTTTTCTTTTCCCCCTCTCCCCTCTCGTTCTATACTCCACCTCCCGACTCTGTTCCAGCTTGCGTAAGTTCAGCCTGTTTTGTTCCACAACTTGGACGTGCAGTGATTCGCTGTGCACACAAGAAATAGAACGCATGCAAACATTATATTCCGAAAGAATTTGACCGAAATGTCGTTCCATTTCATGCGATTTTCTGTTCTGCTTTTCTTATGAATTAAACGGGCACCGGTCAAGGCAAAGGCTACATAGCAAAACAGTCTCGGCCTGCTTGAATTCCAATATCAGTCAGGGTTTTGTTAGAGGTCATTTCCTTCAAATTATATATGTATTTGAATCAAATAAGATTTGATTGATTTGAGGCTAATATTAGAAAAGAGAACACATTGCGAAATCATTAGTAACAAATTATCCATGATGGGAGAATATTGAAAACACAGCTACAGCACCATATTTAGAATAACTCTAATAAATGTATCTTGCATGATGTATTCACAAATTATCTTCATAATTATATATTCTTACTATTGTTTTACAATTATTTGCCCAATACATTGTTTATACGTAAGTTCCTTAAAAATAAGACGAGAAATCAGGAAATTTAAGAAATATATTTGTAACAATTAATATATATTTTTGGATTTTTAAATCAATAAACTAGAAATTAATCACAGATAATGTATTATATATACAGGTTGATGAGCAATTATTGTCTACATTATTCTTAATTCAGCTTTCGACGTTGCCTGCATTAGGCTATTATATTTATCAATACAGTTATAATTGAAATGACTAGTTACAACCAATATTTTCCTTACTGATTTATTTACTGTATTGATTAATTAATATGGTTATCAGATCCTTGTCGATAATTCCCGGTTCAATCTCGAACTTAATTTTCTTTCTTGCTTAATTAGATTATGTTCATATTCCATGAACATTATTGCTACCTTTTAACGGTGGAATTAAAATATACTCAGGTCTAAACAGTATTTGGTATAAAATGAGTTTAAAAAAAATATAAAACAGTAGGCCTATATCAGGAAAAAAAGCTGAGCAAATAGACTTAATGACTTTAGTATTTTTAAAGTTCTAAAATATCTACTGTCAGTTTAGCAATTTCGACCTCAGGGGGTCTTAGTTTCAGAGTGCGGCATAATAAATAAAAAGTACATCTGGAAAAGGTAGAGCCCAAATCAGGTTCGTCTGTATTATTCGTTTGTGTTATAACACACAACCTTTACATTAAAAAATAGTATGGACGTTTTTTACTCATGAATCATTCTAATTTCCAACAACCTGGATAACTCGTAATTCAAAGCTATTTACGTAGTCTTCCAAAGTATTGTAGAGTCAAATATACAGCACTTTCAATACCTCTAGACACCCCCTGTTTGGCATTGATATCGAATTAAAATATTTAATTTAATTGATACATTATTTGAAAAGTAATTTTATCATACAATTCCCAGGGTAAAAATCTGTCGATAGTTATTTGACCTATCTGGCGCCGCACGTTCAATTTAGGCCAGTCTTCCTTTGATAGGCTAAAGCGGTCTGTTAATATGCAAATACACAACAGCCCGTCGAGCGGAAGTGAAGGCTGAAGGCACGGAGTACTGAGGGCGCCCGTAGCCCCGGCCAATGGGAAACGTGGAATTGAATCCAAGTACGCAGCACCCTCTGCCTTCTGCAAGCTACGGCGACGACAGCCAGACAGAGAAAGAAAAGGTGCAGACCTGCCCAGTTCCAAAAACTCTGCCTCTTCTGGATCGCGTTCAACGCAACAACCAAAAACCTATCCAAAACTCTAACTAAAAGAGGAAGGAAGAAAAAATCCGAGGTGCTCACTGCCTTGACGTTGCCGCCTTTCTGCCAAGAATTCTCTTCCGGTGTTGCTTTTTAAAGCAGTTCTAAGAGGGAAAACTGAGAAAGCACAAATTTTGAACTTGAGAAATGTGAAGGTACCGGCTTCTGTTTCACCCCAGATTCCAGGATCCCCGTATAGATTAATGCAATACAGTGCGATGGTACGTGAACATGGAATATACTGTAATCTACTCTGAAAGCTGTTAATGCTTTGCAACTGTTACTGTATTGCATTCAAGTGTCTTATTTTCCTCCTGAAATGACCACAGTTTGGTTTATCGAAAACGGGGAATCGTGCTGTCATGTGAATGAAGAAAAAGGCAGTAGATATTCGACTGTTTATGTTCTGTGTTGGCAGCATTTCTATGTGGGTCACTAATGTCAGAAGTCGATGGTTGAACTAGCGCCCAAAAGTGCTAGACTTGGCACATTTCCTGTGGCGTTAGCTAACTTTTTTCCCCCTTAATTTTCTGGCGATGAACATCAGCTAGATGATGTTAGGCGACGCTATACACTTGCAAGTTTGTATTCGTGCCTACGGTGTCAAGTGGCATTTTGCTACTATAATCTTTTCATACGAAATTATCATTATTTATTTATTTATGAATCACTATGGCTTGGTATCGTTGATTAGCATGGTCTTTTGATATTTTAACGGACACTGTTTTACTTTTCAGAATATTTGTGTGTGCATAATTGCACACCATCTATATTTGAATGGTTAGCCAGTGCTTGTGAAATAATTGTGTAAATGTGTGTTTTGAATTTAGGCACCATGCCTGTCTGGTTTTGTTAGTCGGCCAGATAATGTATAACGTTCTTGGCAGTGCGGGTCTCAAAAATCACTGTACTCAACCATTTCCACACATCTCCCTGCATCACTATTAAAATGAAGGGTATATGTCTTCCATAAAGTTGTGGCTGTGCGCAGTGTGTGAACACTTGGCAACTCACGGGTCGAGGGGGTGGGGAAGCCATATTCGACTTTGACACAAGATGCCGATGTGGCGTGATGTGAATTATTATTAGTCTCGTGAACAGGCCTGTTTTCTCCCCCGTTCTAGACCTCTGCTGAATCGGAGACTAGAAATGCGGTATACTATTCACTGTACCCCGAATCTATATTAAAAGGCGCCAAGAGTTAGTGTCTCACATACAATTCACACTTATACCGTATCTGATATATGTAACCTGCACCCCTTCTTAACATACACTTTGTATTTCTATAGGAAAAATATTTTTTTTCAAATCGGCATTGTAATTATTTCATGGCGAGCAATCGTCTAAACGTACATGTTAGGCTACTATTGTCTACATGAAATTTAATTTAGTATGATAATTTGGAGTTTTCAATGGTGAAAAATATTTTTTGTTTGCTAGCGACGCAACATGTCCAGGTGAGATCCATTTCCTGACATTGAAATGATATAGTTTTAAATAATCATTTTGTTTGACATTTAAATTGAAACTGTTTTATTTAGATCCCTCGTGGAATAGAATTAAATTGCCATAGGTTTTAGTCAACAGAGCACCGTGTCCCAAGTCGTAGAGCAATGTTTGCACTGCGACTTGAAGCAATGTTCAGGTTGTGATAAGTAATGAGGGCGGAAGCTTAAATATGTGATTTTTCACGTGACAATAATGCATGATTGCACTTGGACGGCTTTTTAGAAAGATACTTAGCGGATTTTCATAGATAATATTCTCATGTCACCAGAATCTGGACTAGAGTAACACGTTTACTGTCTCCTGTTAATAGGAATATTTAAACAATTCACAGAAGCTTTCAAATACCAAAATAGACCTACCATTTGCTGTGCAACTCGCAGTTAGGTTATTTTTTAAGAATGCTATTTTAAATCTTTGGAGATTCGTTTGGGTTGCCTAAAACTGTTGGTTACAAGGGGGTTTTAAAATCTCTTTATCAGCTCAGCTCAGTTCACAGTAACTAAATGATTGATTGGCATCCGAGTAAAGAACCACCTGCAAATAAATAGTTGAACCCAAAGTTAACGGTTTGGTTTCAAAATAACCCAAAATAACAAAATCAGACACCAAAGTATGTGACCGCATTTCGGCTCACAGTGGCAGGAGCAAATCGCCGCAAATTTATTGCATACCGAATTCAACATTATGTGTGTGCGTTTCTGAAAAAGGTTGACGTCTATTAAACAGTGTGTTACAGCGTTACCTGGTTGTATTAACGTTTTAGTGTCCACTTAAAAGCGATCATACTAGCAGCCTATATGAAACCCAGACCTTTCCGCAGACATTCATGGTTAGACGAAATACAGGCTTATAGTTTATTCTGATAAGCCACGTATTGTTGTTCCGCAGGACATTTAAGACTTTGGTTTGCTAAGGAATCGGTTTCAATTAGGGGTTGGAAGTTGTTAGATTCATTATAGTTAAAGGTTTGCTTGTAATCAATTCAGAATGTTCACGTTACAGGATTTATAATGGGATATCTAGCGGCGGTTGAGTTCAAAGCTAGGGCTTCAAGTTCAAGTTAGAATAAGATCATCGCGGTGAGGGAATCTCCATTTCTCCTCTTTAAGTACTTTGCGCTGGTGATAGGTCTTCCGCATATAACATAAGTCTGAAAGAAACGGGAACCAATTCGCTTTTTATGTTGCGGCTCCTGAGCGAGCAGGGAAAGTGGGCTGGTGAAAACCCAACGCGTTTGCTGGAAGAGGAGGAGTATGACTGTGTAATTAAATGGAAAAAAAAATCTCGAGACTGATTTGTTAGGATCGAGCAGACTGGAGGGTGTTACCGGTCCATATTATATCAAGTTAGAAAAGCAAACACGGGATCAGAAATTTGGCGCCTTCTACTTTTAATAATACACTTGTGAACGATTTTCATCCGTCAGAAACTGACTTCATTTTAGATTCCGGTTACGGTATTTTTGCTCTCTTTCCCCAGTCCAGGATTAGACGAGTCTTCGCGTGCAACCGGCATTTATTGAAGTTTCTTCCGTTTAAATCAGATGTATTGTTGAATCTGGAACTGAACATAGTTACATAAGAAAGCTGGGATCTCCACCGTTGTCTACCCTGTTGGATAAATTCTAAATCCAATTTTTAATGACACAAACTTCTACATATCCAAGCACGCTGCACCATGGGCACGGCGGAATGAACCGATAAAATCTATACACCCGCTTTACCGATGGACTTTTGTGGCTGAGCGAAGTAGTTGTGTTAATCAAGGTCGTGATGTATTCTCCAATTTGCCTAACACAGGTATATCCTTTTTCTTTCTAATTTAATTACTATTGCATATTATCGGACATAGTTAAAATTTTACCCGACCGACGTGGACGAACGTAGTCAGTCTTGCAGGAAGCGCTGTAAAGTCTCGAGAACAAGAACGCCAAAAAGAATTACACTGAATGTTTTAAGCTGTGTATGGATTTGACGATCTTTCCCTTATTGGAGCTAAATGTTGTTTTTTATATTCAAGAAAATATTTATTAGATATTATCTATGTATAATTTTGTGCGCTTAACAGGGCTGGATATTGCCTTAATTAAGTCATATTATTTAACGTTTTATAAAAAACTCTAAATGTGAAGCATGTTTTAGCATGACTACTTACGGAGAACTTTTATGTAACATTTTACTTCCTTAAATCCAGCAATGTTTGTCCCAATAATGGATTAGAGTCTTATCATAAAATTACTCCATTCAAGCCATTTTCACAAAAGCTATTTTTTAAAATCATTAAACACCTAAAGAAACTTGTGAATCGGAATCTCTCCTAAAACCAGCATTTTAAAATGTGGTTTTAAATAAGGAAAATGTTTATATACTGAAGGGGAGGCACTCCTACATCGTGAATGAAGATGAAAACAATGATAAGCTTGATTCTGTGGTTGGACAGGGTCCTCTAGCTTTTTGGCTGACACAGTTTTACTGTTTATATTTTGTTTGGCATGAGAAAGTGATTGACTGAGATATGGGTTAGATTGTGCAAAGAAGAGTTATATGTTTATTGCAGTGTAGTTCTTAAGTGCAGTGTGCATATTTACTTAGTTGGAAAAATGTGTTCAGTATCTTATTTTGTAAACGAATGGCAGTCATGTGTTACGCTGGTATATATTTTATTTTTCACATTTCCCCCACAGAACAAAGTAAAACCAAAATGTAACTATTATGCAACTAAAAAAAAAAAAAAAAAAAAAGATTATTTTATTATAGTTTTAATATAATTTCTGCCTTGGTTGCTATATATCTTTTTCAAGTATTCTGAAATATGTTCTTTATCCATATAAAAAAAATGAATCAATGGATATGAGGCATTCCGTGCACTTTGTCACATTAATGTACTTATCTTAGAAAACAGTAAAAAAAAGTCCAAACCATAACTGCACACACAAAGCTCTGCTGTCCACCTAAACAAAGATTAAAATTGGCGCTAACACTTAAAGTGGTACATTTAAAACAGATTGCTTATCATCGTAAATAAGAAGAATTAAGATTACTTTTTGTCTGTTTATTAAATTCTGTTTATACAAATGGGGGATGATGTCAGCCATAATGATTTGCAGAATATTTCTCTATGACGGGCAACTTAATTTAATCACCTCTCATTACTTTATCATGAAATGTTTATTTTCTAGAATTTGTCACAGAAAAAAAAATCAGCATATTAGAATATATAAAAATATATATGCTTCCAAAACTTGCATTACTTTTAGTTTGATAATAATTTTGTTAAACAGGCGATTTATTTGAAAGTGTGTTAATTGTGTACAATCATTATATTGTACCAATGGATTTGCATAGGATTTACATATAAAAAAAAAAAAAAGTAAATATTTATTTTTGCATTTAACCTCTAAGGCCTACTTGCTTAGCAAAGATTATTTAATATTTTATTAGTACATTACTAAATCTGTGGTAGATCAGAACTATTTTGCAGTATTGCACTGAAAAAGCAGTTTTAGTGTGGCTACTGAAGTACAGGGGAACTTGCTATTGTAGTCGTATGATTATGCTGCTGATTAAATGTTAAAACAAACAGGTTTACATATAGACTGGAATGCGTGCATGGCGGTGTACTTTTTAAAATGTTGTCCTTGCCATTGCTTTAAAAACAGACAAGTTGCCATTTTTGTTGCCTGGCCTTGGGTTAGAATAATTGTTAGGCACTTGTGATCACTGATGATTGGACCCCTTGTCCCAATCATAAACTGGGGGTGACCTCTCTCATGGCACTTTCAAAACGTTGCTGCTGTTCTGTTCGTTTTTAGCGCCGTAGTTCATGTATGGAGTTGTAAGAAGGTATGTTTGTGTGTGGGGAATCCAGACTGGGCCCGTTTGTTTTTTTTGGTTTAGTGAAGCCTTTCTTCCCTTTCTGAACCTTGCTCTGGTGAGCAGATCAATGGTGCCACTTTGCAGGAATGCGGTTTGATAAGAAGAATGGAAGGTGTGTGTGTGCGTGCATGTGTGTACGTGCGTGTGCGTGTACGTGCGTGTGTGTGTGTGTGTACGTATGTGCGTGTGTACGTGTGTGCGTTTGTGTGTGCGCAGGTGTGTGTGCAGGTGTGCGTGTGTGCGTGTGTACGTGTGTGTGTGTATGCGTGCAGGTGTGGGCGCAGCTCCATGTGTCATTCCGGACTCCGGCCGAGAGCTTGCCCATAAAGCCGTGATGGAACAACGTTACTCAACATGTGCTCTTGTGTCAGAGGCGGAAGCAATAAGCAGTGGTGCGGCCGTGCGTTGGAGCACTTTCATAGCTGTTGGCCGGGGATAACTGCTGCTGGCTTTGAGATGGTAGAATACTTTGGAACTGGCTTTTGTGCCTCAGCATTTTGGCAAATGAATAATAAAAAAAAATATTATCTGTAAATGTACCCCCAGTGAACTTTGATTAAATAGGTTTAACCATACTCAGCTACAACTACTACAGTTACACAAGCAATTTATTATTATTATTATTATTATTATTATTATTATTATTTTAACCAATGGACACCCATTTAGTAGAATTTTTTTTGTCATAGTCTTGAAACCAGTACTGTTGTGTAGCATTGGATAACAATTATAATATTTTATGTTTCTTCTGATTTAAAAAATAATAAATATCTTTGTATATTTATTCTGTCTGTGTTCTGGTTTAGATGACGATGGGCTAACTTGACCTTGAATTGCTGTCACAAAATCAATGATGCTGTTCTTCCAAACATTTCACAAAGGCATTTCTTCCATACGGCCATTCCTCTTCTTAATTTTTTCCCTCCCTTCCTCCCTCTCTTCCTTTGGTATCTGCAGGATGAGTTCCACCCTTTCATCGAGGCCCTTCTCCCGCACGTCCGCGCCATCGCCTACACCTGGTTCAACCTGCAGGCCCGCAAGCGCAAGTACTTCAAGAAGCACGAGAAGCGGATGTCCAAGGACGAGGAGCGCGCGGTGAAGGACGAGCTGCTGGGCGAGAAGCCCGAGATCAAGCAGAAGTGGGCGTCCAGGCTGCTGGCCAAGCTGCGGAAGGACATCCGCCAGGAGTACCGGGAGGACTTTGTGCTCTCCGTCACGGGGAAGAAGCACCCGTGCTGCGTGCTCTCCAACCCCGACCAGAAGGGCAAGATCCGCCGCATCGACTGCCTCCGGCAGGCCGACAAGGTGTGGCGCCTGGACCTGGTGATGGTCATCCTCTTCAAGGGCATCCCTTTGGAAAGTACGGACGGGGAGCGGCTGGTCAAGTCCCCGCATTGCACAAACCCCACACTTTGCGTCCAGCCGCACCACATAACCGTGTCGGTCAAGGAGCTGGACCTGTTCCTCGCGTACTACGTCCAGGACCCAGGTAGGAGTGCTGGGTGTGGCGGGGGGAGGCAGAGGTGTGGGGCTAGTCGAGCTCCTGGCACAAGTGTCCTTGAATTGAAGTGATCTAGCCGGCCTTGTCTCCCACTGACGGAGGCCGATATCCCCAATTGTCATTTTTATTCAGTAGCTTAAATGCTCGCATTTAAGTGGAAAAACAAAGACAGGGACTTCACTTTAGAATTAATAATTTGAGGCATTACAGAAGTTTACATGTAAAAGCCTGCCTTAAGTAAAGACAACAGGCTCAACATTTGGACTTAGCAATCAGCAGTCGCCTTAATAAAAAAACTCTAGGCCACAGATATTCTTTCTCATTGAATGGCTCAGTTTAATGCTTTTAGATTGCAATTTAGACCTTTCAGTTGCAATGGTGTTCCGTTCTTTTGAATTTGCATTTTTTAAATAATTGAATTTAAAATGTTTATGGCTATGTCTGCAAAATCAAGAAAAATTATTTTAAAATAAACATTTCACCTTTTGGTGAAAATATTTAATGAGGGAAAAAAAACAAAACATTTTTCGTTTGTTTATTTTTGTTCAAATTAATTAAAATGTGTTTGGATTTTAAACCCGCGAGAGGTAAGTGCTAAAGTTTCTGTTTGCATTTATTTTTTAAATGTACAGTTACCAAACAGACGTGTCTTTGTGGGCAGTTTGTGGACCTGATGGTTTCGTGCATTGCTGTAAAAGTAAAAAAAAATGGCTGTTGTGAAAGACGGCGCTGAACAGAGTTGTTTCTATAACTCGCCAGTCGTCTCTGCGCCCTGTTCAAATGCTAGCACTCGCGTCAGGGGAAAAGAACGACCTTTACTTTACAAAATATTTTAGGTTTTTTTTTCACTTTTAAAATATAGCTGAGCTAGTGATGAAATGTTGATGTAAAATGGAAAACTGAGAGCATTAAGTTATAAACATTAATTGTCATTTGTTTTAATTTGAACTGGTAATGTGGGTATTTTATTGTGTGCAGTAGATGTGCATGGATTTGGTTTAGTTGCTTAAGGGGAATAAAGAGTTGTAACAATATCTGGAAGGTATTAATTTTTTTCAAAATGGAAAATAGTACAAAATAAGATCATTTAGATAATATTAATTTGAGGATTTTTAGTTCAAAGCCATTAAAAAAAAATGTAATTAATGTCTTTCATGACTACAATTTTGGAATTTCAGCGTCTCTGTATTTGTGGTTTCTGTGTGATTTATTGAGTATTGAATGGCGATTAATGCAAAGTATTTTTTATATTTTCTTATTTTTGTACGGACTTTTTAAAATTTACATTCATGGTTAGTTTGCTGTCTATCCAAATCCAACGGAGAAAATCTATATGCTATTAGCGTTTTTTTTTCTAGGTGGACAATAAAATGGGTTGGTTAGGAAAGAGGACAGGCAAAGCACCCCGAAAGCAGGTGATCTCCAAACTGGGAACCTCCATTTTGAGCCTGCGAGTGTAAACAAACGCAGACGGCATAGCTGAGTGACAATAACGGTTGCCACTGGCACCATGGTTGGCATCAGACCCTCTTTGTTTCAACATCGGAAGCTGCTGATTTGCTGGCCGGCATCCGCATTGCGGTCCAACTTCTGTTTGTTGTTAATTCATGCCTAAAACTTTAGTATAACTTTCTCATCACTGTCTGTTTAAAAAGATATACATCACACACACACACACACACACACACACACACACACACACACGTATATGTATGACGAATGAAATGTTTATTTTGTATGATTTGCAGCAGGTCTGAAATGATGAATAGAGAGATACGCTGCTCAATTGGATTTAAAAAGAAAAAGATTTTTGGGTGTGACATTGTTACCAACCTGTGTTAGTTCCAGCTTGCCTTCTGTGGGAGCGTGTTGCGTGCGCTTTCCCTAAAATAAAGCCTTTATTGCCCCCTTACGTTTTGCACTCTGATGGGCGATATTAGTGGCGCGATGGAATTTCGGAGTCGGCTGATTTCCCGGCGGTGTTAAATGTCTGTTAACACACTGCGAGGAGTGGCTTTCCCTGAGCACCAGTGAGTTGAGCAGTCTAGTGGGGGAATGTAAGCAGAAAGGACATTTCCCCACCCGGTCACCATTCCCTGCCACGGGACAATGCCACCATATTGAGCCCAAACAGCGTCGCCATTTTGTTCGCGCCGTGCCAAGAGGGGAGGCAGGGGAGGCGCTGGGCGCCAGCGATGGCCGCCAGTGGTACGGGGGTTGGCATCGGACCCTCTTTGTGTGCCCCTCAGCGCGCCTTTGATTCGTCGGCTGGCATCCGCAGTGCAGTGGGCATCGCCGGGAAGTTTCTGACGGTCGCCGTGGCGTTGTTCGAATGAAAGAGAAGCAAACTCAGGGGAAAATGGCTGAATTTGCATACCTTGCAGGGAGAGGGGGTTTCGTCCCTGTCGCGGATCCGTTTTGTAAACCGGGTTTAGTGGCGGAGTCTCCAGCTTTTTAGATTCAGATACAGTCGGTCACGCTTTGCTTTTTCTTGTGAGGAACGCGAGACTTGGGTTCCTGCGGCATTTTGTACGCTGATCTTCTGCACTCCGGCCCCTTTCGGACCTCGGGTTTCACCATTACCTATGGTTTGAAAATGTTACACAGCTGTGCAGAGTTATTTGTTGTGCAGACTAAAGTCCTTGTGTGTGTGTGTGTGTGTGTGTGTGTGTGTGTAGTTAGTTGGCGTGGATCTGAATGCCAAGAAAGAACGGGACATTTTTGGAAGGCAGTGTTTGCGAGAACCAGCTTTGTCTGAGGAGGTCGGCGGGGACGAGAACAGCAGCAACCGGGGTACTCCTGTCCCCGCTACGCGATACCGTTTCATAAGAACTGTCGTTTTCCAGAAAGAGCCAAGTAGTCTTTTGTACAAAACCGTGTCCCCATTCAATCTAAAGACAAAGCTCCGTCTAGCCTCGCAGCCTGCCAGTCCATCATTTATTAAAAACTTCATAAAAATACTTTCACAAAATAAAACCAAAAAGCAAAAACAGTTAATAAGTTCCATATGTCCCTGGCGAGCGCTGGAGCGATTTTCACACGTTGGACACTGATGAGATGCAGTAGTCCGTACGTCCTTTTTCTCTGCCTGTCTTGGCCACAGACGACTCTTTTCAGCACTAGCCTCCAACCGCCCCGCTTTACAGCACTTCTGTTGGAAGTAATTGGAAACATCTCCACAGTAATTCTCCACATTTTCTCAAAGATTACAGATAGCTCCCCCCTCTCACCCCAATCCCACGTTGGCAGAGCACACCCCGCTCCAACGCTGGCTGTTGCTGGGAGTGGGGCCTGCAGGGGTTTCGTGGTTTCGTGTCAATTTTACAGTCAAAAAAAGAGCTGCTGTCACTCGGGACGATCCTGATAAAAATGTTGTGTGTTTCTTTCTTCATTCAATTTTTAAACTAGTACATTTTTTCCCCCCTCAATCTTTTCCCACACAACACATTTTCTGTGAAGGCCGTGTGGAAACATGATCCCGTCTGACAGGTGTCTAGTCCACCGCCCCCCCCCCCCCTTTTAAGTTCGGCGTGCTGTGGAACTGGGTCTGAGGCATGCAGGCGTTTTGAGAAGTGGTGGACTGACGTGATCGTGAACTTGTTGCCGCGTCATTCGGAACACGTATATCCGAGGGACAAAGTCTAAGCGTCACAACGGTGGACGTGGTTTCGTAGTAATGCAGCTGCGTGCATCAAATTTCATCATTCATTTTATCACTTTTTTATGTGTTCTAATGAAGCGTCCTACCATCAGAAAGGAAATGGAACAGTAATGCAGCCTCACGTTTTTGTGATTTAAAAAAAAAAAAAAATTAATCGTCTTTGTGATTTGTATCGTAATGCCCGTTTGGTTAGTTGATTCTACGCGTTTATTTTGCCAAGCCTAAAACTAGGCAAACATATCTGGAAAAGGTTTTGTTTCGTGTCCATTAGCGATATTTGGTTTTAATGTGAGCCTCATGACTTCATTGTTAAAATAAACCGGGGGGATGAGGGAGTTCAGCTTTTCCGTAATAGTTTGGTATCGTTTTACGCATTTTGTAAACATTTAAAAAATCTCTGAGGATAACGTGATATTTAAATACGCGATGAAAGACAAGCTGAACGTCAGACCTTCATGCTAACAACTCTTCAGTCAGTTGGGTATCGTTTTTCACCTGGAATTAGAGCGGTTTTAGTTATTCAGTGTGGACTCTGACCCTGGTGGAGTTACCCCTCTCTTTTCTCCTTTCGTAAGAGCGTGGGCCGTGCACTGCTTTTCACGGGCCTGACAGGCTCAGCCCGCTGATGGATCGCTGCTCATTTGTTCTGCCGTGTTACGGGCCGTGTTTTACGAGGCCAGGCTTAGCCCCTGGCCCCGGTGTCGGGACCCCTGCAAAGTGACGCGCTGCGTATCGTGTGAAGTTTAATTGCCCAAAACAGATCTGTGAAAACAAATCGACGGCTGGCCCCATGACCGGGACACCTTGGGGGTGGGGCTGACACCCCCTCCGGGGGGGTCAGCGGAGGTCTGGCTGCCACTTGACCTTTTCATTGTCATCTGTTGTAGGTTGACGTCGCTCTCTCGAGTGGCGGTGGCCAGGGTGGGGCCAGAGGGGGGTGGGGGTGGGGGTTTCATGTTTCCCCGGGGGGGCTGACTTGTGTTAGACATGGTCATTACTCCCTTTCCCTGGCTGACAGTGACGGGGCCAAATTAGCCGGCTCCCCTGCAGCGGGGCAGGCGGACTCTGTGCTCGCTCCTCGCCCCACCGGGACTCAGAACCTTTCCCAGAACTCATTGCATGAAAATGCTCGGCGGCCATGCTGATTGGCAGTTTTCGCGCTGTTGCCTCGGCCCCCTCGAACATTAACGAGTCGACCCCAACAAATCGATTGTCTGTCAAATGATTTCATTTTGCCTTCTCAGGCAAACGCGTCAGTTTTGACCGTGGTAAGCACCAAATGTCAGCCATGACCTTTGTCCTCTGTCGCCCATATATTTGTCCGGGCTGTTTATTTTATGGACTTGTCTAACCGCACACGATGGTGCTTGTCTGGAGCGCAACACCAACAGACCAGACAGACAGTCTTCCCTTGTAGAAAGGACTTCTGTTAAGGGTCTCTCCATGACTTCATCATGCGTCACTTCCTCCTTTCTGTCATCTCGCCTTCCTCTTTCCAGACGGGCCACCCACGTCCCTGCCCGGTTGCCCCCTAACCCGGTAACTTGCCAGCCCGTCCCAAGTACTGCTCCGCCGGCTCCGTCCCTGGAAAGGGACCTGTTGGCGGACAGCTTGGGAACGGCCTGTTGCTCCGCCAGCGATCCAGATCTGCAGTGCTTTCTCTCTCTCTCAGTCTCCCTCCTCTCCCCTCATGTTCTTTAATGACTTCATGGATTCAATTTTTTTTTCCACAGTGGCAGGACACTTTTCTCTTTGCTGTGTGATTGATGGGATGATTGCAGTAAAAACGTGGGTTCCCACCCCCCCCCCCTTGGATATGCACCCCGTCCCGTCCAGTGTAGGGCCTTGGAGTGTTCTGCTGTGGTCGCACTCCCGATAAAGGGCTGCATTGTGTTTACTGGCAGGCCACAGACGGTGCAGATTTGTACACGTCTGAAAGCTTTCAGTAGACTGTAAAAACAGAAAACGAAGGGTAACGTAATTGACAGCGCAATTGCCCGTTTGCTGTCCAGAGCAGTTTCCCTCTCCTGGCACATTTCTACAAATTGAAAAATGCCGCCGTCTACATGCGTAGTTCTGCGATCTCTCCCTGTGCCCGGGATTGGATTTCCCAGACTTGTTTCAGCTGCCTTTCGGCCCGTTGGCGGAGTACAGCGCGCCCGGGCCCCTTCACCATTACCGTCATGTATGCAGACCTGCCAGCTTGCCGTTTAGGCCTACATAGCATTTTCCTGTTTTCCCAAACCACGTGTCTGTCCTTTAGTATGGTGTCGCCACTTGAGTTTAGCATCTAAATGTTACAAAAACGCTATACTTACTTTTCTTTATGTATGTAGTGTGTAATGTTTGTTTATCAAGGGGAAATGAGTGCTGTGAAACAATCGCAAAGTCTTTCTGGAAAAGCAAGTTTTACAAACGCATACCTTTGTAACTCCAGTGTGAGCAGAGAAAGGGGGAAGGTGTATCTTTAAAGCCATTTCATTAAAATGCCATTGTTATTTATTGGTTTAAAATATATATAGTTTTTTTTTTCGCAAAGAAAAAGAAAACAGAGAGATCAAAGAAAAAAAATCAGATTTTCTAGGGCCCTACTCTTAAAAGGACCCCTGATGGCACACAACAGGAGATCCCTGGTCTCGCTCAACAGGTCGTTGCCAGGACCTGATGCGGACGTCGGGGTTTCACAACACTGGCTGACCGACGCGCTTCCCAAAAGCAAATGCCTCCAGGCCTTCCCGTCTGGTGACCCCGCTGTGCCTTTTGTTTGTCTGTGCATACCGGTCTCCATAGCAACCGGACCAGGGCAGAGAGGAGAGATTCGAAGAGAGTTGAACCGTTCTGTTTCTTCAGCTCTCCTCTCACTGCTTAACTTTTTGCCTCCTTATAAACGGCCGTACAGTCAGCCGGGCTAAAAATGACCCCTGTGGAATTTTGTAGGTATGGCATCGCGAGGGTGAGCCGTTCGCACTAGCAGTTAAGTGGAGGTTTGTTCTCGGCTAATCGGGGGTTTGTGGAGATACTCATTGCGATTAGCGTTGTTGATGATCCAGGTGACCCCTCTCCCGGGACGTGGTTAGTCGAATTCACAGATGAAGACAAATGAGCGGGCCGTCCTCACTGGGCCATCTGGCTGCTTGTACACCAGGAACCGCCCACCCCGCCCCCCGCAGTCGGCTACCGGTCGCGTCGCCAGACAGCTGGGTTGGTGGACACGGGCCAGGGAAGTGGGGGCCGGGAGAAGGGCTCTCCACCTTGGGTATCGCCTCCCAGTGGTGGGCTGCATAGCGCCACTGTGCGCCCACGCCCACGCTGAGAGGGGAGAACCCCCAAGCCCAAAAAGCATGCTGTGCAAAGTTTGGGATGTTTACTGTTCTTGGTAGCACACTATAATAACATGTGGGGGCCGTTTAAGGGAAGGCATTCTCGTAGAAAGGGGTTTTATTTTGTTATTTATTTAATCATTTTTTGCACCAAATGGAATCGGAGAACGGCTGTGTCCCACATGTAGGCCCTTGATTGACCGATGGCAGAGAAGGGCTATCCCTTCTCGGGCCGCAGACGTGTTGCTTTTATCAGCCTCGACAGCGCTTGGTCCAGTGGTGGAGGTGCTGGGCTTGGTGCTTAGGCTGGTGGTTCAAACCTAAAGATTATCAAAACTAGACCAAACCTTAAGCACGGTATCTGGCTTAAATTTTCCCTGGTAAATATTCAGCTGTGACAATACAATACAACAATAGCACTATTACGTGGAATCACCTGCCACGGCCAGGGAGAGAGAAAGAGAGCCAGACGGAATTGGACCAGAGTTTGGAACCTTTCCCTTAATTTTCCAGCCCGCCCCTGGACTGGAGCTGTGCGTGGAAATGGTTTGTTTTACATGGCGGTTGCGTTTTTTTATGTTTTAACAAGAGTAGCTCCTCCCCTACACCGCTTCTCTTTCATCTCCAGCGGCCTGTCGTGCACGAGGATCTCCTCTCGCCGACCAGCGGATGGAACGTTCCGTCTTGCCTTAACGCGATTAAGGTGAGAAGAAGGACGCACAAAGAGCACCCTTATTCAGGGTGACGCGGACCGGGGTTTTGTGTGACTCCGTCAGCCAAGCCAGGAAGGACAAAGAACGCCGACGCCGTGGGTTTTCTGGAGATGACCCGTCGATACAGCGGACGTAAAATCAAAGGCCCCCAGTCGCCCCCCCATAGAGTGCAGAGGTCTTTGTGAATGGAGCTTACCCCTGGCGTGTCGGCCTAAGAGGCTTATTTATAATAAAATCCCTTACCACCAGGATGAATGATTCTACCATTCCATTCAATGAATGATCACTCAAAAAGCCCAATGGCCTCGTTTGACCTGGTCCGTCCTACAAAAATTAGGAAACCGGCGAGTCCCTTTAAATACCCTTGCATCTCTAGTAACCGCGAGATTGTTTTATTAAGCAGATTCAATACTGTACGTGTGTGCCGTATTATAGGGTTAGTTTTGTACTGGCAATCCTATGAATGTTTTTTATTAATGATCTGAGTTGCCGAAATCTGAGTGAGTTAAAAAGGCCCTGCGCTGGGGCCTGCCCCGTGTAGCCGTGTGGGGACACAGCGTGACCCCGGGGCAGCTTTGAAATCAAAGTGGGGACGAATTCCTCCGGCACCTCGCCTGCCTGCTGTTTCATCTCCCGCGGTGGCCCGCGGACGCAGAGCGGGCTCCGTGATCACTGAAAAGACAGATGTCAAAACACTTCCGTCCGTCGGGGTAATCGTGTCCTGTTTTCATGCGGCTTTATTACATAAGCACGCATTACACACGAGCGAGGAGCCGGAAAAGTCCTCAAGTCCTCGAGTCGGCCTGTAGAGTGAGAAAGTAGAGGGGATGGGTGGAGCGAGGGGGGAGAAGGTGTCGAGCTTCAAAATGGCCCGGACTAGCTGTTCCCCCCCCCCCGCGTCGCCATCATCTCAGTTCTCCATGGTGGATGAACTGACCCCCGCAGGCGTCCACTACCTTCCGCACTCTCCTGGCCCGAGGGCTTGCGGATCCCTCCCGCTGTCAGGTGCGGGAGGCCTTGAACTAAAAGCCGGGGGGCGCAATTACTCCGGTTCAGCGGCATTCCTTTCAGATGGCTTGTCTTTGTGATAGGCATTACTTCCTCGCCCTTGAATGAAAGGTCTGGCATTTAGGAGTGATCCTTTCTATTTCACACACCCAGGCCTGGACTTAACCCCAGACCGGAGTTTAAACCACAAACAAATGTAGATAACAGCTCCAAGCAACGATGCTTTTAATGTAAATCGGTATGACCCAAATGAGTTTGAAGAGTTGGCGGGACATGACCCCATAACCATCTGCGCTGCTTTGTGAAAATCGGTGTAGTCTTTCTGCACACGGAGATGGCCGAAAAGGCCTAGCCACTAACTCATAGCGCTCCATGTCTGCCGTTGCTGCCGTTATTTTTCTGAGAGTATGCTCATTACAATCCTTTGTCTCATGCACCCGATGGTTTTTGTTTCGAATCCAAATAGAGTTTCTGTGGGTACTATTTCCACCCTTCTGCCTTTTGGCCAGGCTGTAAAGAGACTGGGGAGAAGTTCATCGGTGTCCTCACATAGCTGGGATGAGCCTCCCCGTTCTCCTCGTATTGCGACACCGACGGTTGCTTCACCCTCCGGCCGACCCTGCCGCCGAGGGCGAATGTAACGTTGGGACCCCGGTGCCCTCACTGGAGCTGCCCAAAAAAGATCTAGACTGCGTTCCTGTGTGGGGTATTCTGGTCATGTTCCCAGGAATTCAAATGATCTCCTAACCAACGTAAGTGCTAGGATGACCTTTAAGGTATACTGTGGGGGAGGACCTTTGTCCTCTATACAGGGAAAGCTCTGAAAACCATTTCTCCAGGTCGGGATAAGGCCCAGGTGGAAGGGTCAAACACCTGTCGAATGTCGGTGCGCACAGAGCCACGGGTGGAAACCCCTGGCTGGGATGTGGTAGACCCGACCCACTGACAGTGACCCACTGCTGGCAGAAGCGTCATTGCTCTCAGTCCAGGGAGCGGGCACGCTTCAGTGTGGAGGACATTAGCGTAGCCTCCTTAAGGGGAGTTTAGCAGCTGTACAAATGGTTCTCTCTGTGGCTTTGGCATATGGCCCCCAATTAACAATTGACTAGTGTCAAGACCTAATCCACTTTCTTCCTGTTGGGGCCCGTGGGATGCAGGAGACTCGTTGCTGGAGACTTGATTTGAGAACTGATTTTCATATTAACCTCCTCCACTGTAAAAAGGCATGTATGTCATATTTCCTGTTTGTGGAACGTGCTGGAAGCTGAGAAACCAACTCTGAGTAACCTCTGAATGGCAGAATGCTACATAGTTGAGACGGCATTGCTTTGAAGCCCACATTTGAGCTCCAGAGCAAAGAAATTTGTCAGGGCATGCATGTACGCATGACAAATGCATGCACACAAATACACACTGAATCAGTGGGTAAATTGGGCTGACGGAGCTAAGGGGCTGTTCAGCTGGGAGAAGTAGGCTGTACATTTCCAGTACGTTAGTGATGATGATGAACTACTCCTTCTGAGCCGCGACAGCTGGAAAGGAAAATACTTTTAGCAGGAACTCTGTAAATTTGCCCCCCCCCCCCCCCCCATTCTCCGAAGGAACAATCTATGCACAGGAGAAAAATGGTCATACAGATGTTCCGTTTTACTGACAGCTGTGCGGTCTGAGCAACGTGCTGTAGCTGAGATTTAGTCCCTAACTGCTGTGGAAAACAATTTCCTGCTTAGTCACTGACCGATACGGGTCTTGACCCCTGACAGTTTCCGGCCGGGATCGCAGCAGAGCTTTGATTGAAGAGATGGATCGGTACAGTAAATAAGGGACCAAATGGCCAATTAGGGATTTGCTAAGCAAATCAAGCTGCCTGGCCGTCACACAGCCCGTTCAGATGAGCAGCGAGGACGGGGCGCGGCTGAACCTGTGGTGAAAGAGCTAAACCCGACCGAATGCAAAGGGCCTCACCAAAGTGTTCCAGACCCCTGGGCCGGTGCGCGATACATTAGCCAGTTTGATGTGCGGTTATTTGGGTGCTGTTGGCGGAGCGATGTGCACACTGTCTGTTGGTGTGTCGTCTACCCAGAGAACACGCTTTCCTTTCTACGTCAACATGGAATGCATTTGTTTGGGCTGGAGAGGAGCTTCGTGGCAGAGGTGGCCGCTCACCCTGCAGTTTCCCAGAGGCCTCCCTTAAGGCCAGTTATTTATTTATGTATGTATGAATGTATATTTTTTCTTGACTGCTTGGCTAAGGGCTAGAGAGATATGCCAAGTAGTCCAAAAGTGAACCATCTGTTTATAGCTTGCCGACCAAGAGTGACTAACCACAGTTTCTTGGCTGTAATGGCCCGACAATTCTCAGAAACCCGCAGCAATTGAGCAGCATCATCTCTGCCTCCACAAGCATAGAGGAGGTATGTAGATTCTCAGAAGTCCATTGGCTGAATCGGTTACGGTCTGCGCGGAGTCTCCTGAACGCTCCTGGCCTTGTCTGTCCCGCCTGGGCAGGCAAACATAACCGACCTCTCCTGCCCCGGGCCTTCAGAAAGCATCTGCAGAGGACCCACAATGCCTTGGTCGTCCCCAACCCCCCCCCCTCCCCGACAGGCACAGAATGCATGGACAAAAGGGGGTGGATGCCCACTGATTTTCCCCTTGTTTTTATTTATGTCCGCCTCCCCTTAGCACTGAATGAGACGGCTGCCTGATTTATTGGCAGCTCCAGCGGACATGGCCGTTAGCAGGCTTGGCTCTGACCACATTTCTCTCTCTCTCTCTCTCTCTCTCTCTCTCTCTCTCTCTCTCTCTCTCCATTGCCCCTCGGCTTTAACAGAACTTGAGGTTCTGAGCGCTTTTCCATATTTACTTTGGTGGGGAGAAAGTCAAGTTAGAGGGTTGGGTTGCTAGGGAATGTTCTCAAAACGAAGTTTAGTTGGGAGGTCACTAAAGAAAAAGGAAAGACTGTTGAATGATGCGTTGCAGTTCCCCGGGGGGGATTTCTGTTTTGTGTTATTGGAGACAATCATTGGAACTTTCATTTTGCTGCTCTGTAAGGAAAGTGAATTGGCTGTCTCTAACCAGAACTTGTGATTTTAACGATCGGTGACACTTCCCTTCACCGAGCTCAGTCCTCTCTCTCCCTCTCTCCTCCTCTCTCCACAGCCAAACCGCAGGCAGAGGCCTTTCCTCCAAGCCACCGACTCTTACCCACTGGTTTCCTACCCGCCCCCCTCTCGAGCTCACTTCACTGGTTCCTCTGCATTTGAATGCATAATCGTCGAGGGAGGGGAGCAGGAAGAGAGTGCACTAATTAAAGTCTAGTGCTCCTGTGGGGGGCTAAAGTGAAGTGGGTTAGCCCTGACTGCTGTCAAACTGCAAGGTGACATGCTGTGGAGGGGTCGGGGTCTGACGCAAGCAGCCTCTTCTCAGCTTAGCTCTGCATTTTCCATCCTTGATAGATGCCACCAAGATCTGTGAGAACCTCATAGCTGCCTGAAAGGAATGCTCTATAATGTGAGGATGGGTTTTTCCCGGTCCATCTATTCAGACAAATGCGTGCAGGGAATTACACCAGGGTAATGGGGAAGAAAAAGAATGTTTTTGAGTATGTCTCTCTGACCCTGTTCACACACGCTTTATACTTTACAAAGGCCTAAAGTAGTTTTTCACGCAGTGTCAGACAACTCCCGAATGTAGCGAGCGCTGTAGTGTTGCACGTTCTAGCTAGCTTGCTACACATAATAATGGATAAATTGTGGTTTTCCAGTTTTTCTTAAAATTTCAAAAGAGCTATGAAAGCAGTTATTTTGATATCATTAAGCTCTGATACAAATGCGCAATACACAGCCGTAAGCATACCCACATAACATGCGTACTTATCTCACTGTTTACGTCAGTGTTTACATTCCCGAAATGCTTTGATATAATTATGCCTCCTTTTCAACCACAAATGTGTATACACTTAAAATGCCTCCTTAAATCTAAAGTGTGAAGGCATTTTTGAGGCTGCCCGGGCCGGCCCATTAAGTGTGAACGGGGTCTCTGACCCTATGGAGCAGGGTAGGGCTTCTGGGCTGGACTTTTTTGGTGGACCTCTTAGCGGGAGTGTGGAGTGAGGAGGGTCTGAAACCCAAAAGCTCTCCTTTGGAAGAACACCAATGCTCAGTCATCTCATGCTCAGTTTATTTATTTCCTAGAACGGAGTGGAAAAGAAAAGATTTCTCTCATTCCTGGCTTGGGAGTGGAGGACTGTTTGGGAAGTTCCCAAGGGCTGGTGTGATCGTGTGTTAGTCAAAGGACTTCAAAGCGAGCCATGGGTGTGAAGATTGCTGAAAATCAGACGGGAGGGGTTAAATATAGCCTCGAACATGAGTTCAGAGCAGGACCACTCATGGTCCCTTTCAAACTCCCATTTCTTTGTTTATATATTATATATAAACACTTTCACGTTTTATGTATACATTAGACTGTCACGTCATTCATAGCCATAAAACAATTCCTTTTCCACTTCTGTGGAAGTTCTGTGGAAATAGCCCGATTTTCTTTAACTTTTTTGCTGATTTGAGGAGGACAAACCGCTCTAACGTCGAATTAATGAATTGATTTAAGACTAAGATAACACAAATACAAAAATAATACGTATTATGAAATTGCACCCTTTTGCTACAAATTCGCAAAGTATAAAAAGTTTTACAGTTATGAGAAAGACCGCCTACGTCTTCCTTACTGTTTAGAAGGTGCAGTAAAAAGACGTGAGTTTTAGATGTTGCATGCAACCCAGCAGAGAGACAGGTTCAAGGTCGCTCCTCGAAAGACACCCTGGGTCCTCTCATTTCAGTCTCTCCGAGTCGGCACTGTTGCGCACCTCTTAGCGGCTCGGAGGGTCCCGACGTGCCCGCCGCACCCCACCCCTCTCAGGGAGCGGGCATTTTAGCCAGCAGGCCGGCTGGCTTCGTGTGTGTGTGTTTAAGGCTGCATACCGCTGGCCAGTAAGGCAGGGTGAAAACGCACGCCTGGATTAAAGCCTGGACTCCACACTCCACAGCTCTCCCCCCATGTGTTAGGCCACGTCTTTAAGACCTCTGGAACAGACCAATCGGCTCTGTGTCCACTGTTCCTCTAAGCTTTGGGTAGATTTCACAGATTCTGCAGGTTTACCTTGCTTGACACAACAGCAAAGAGTTTTTAGTATAATTTTCTTTTTTTTTTTTTTTAACCCAAACTTTTGCAAAAAATAATTGCCAAAAAAAGAAATTACAGAAACAAACCTTTTGTAAAAGTGCATATTTTGAGAATAAAAAGCCCTTGTGAGATGCTTCTTTTAGATTTTATTTAGTTCAGTTTTCTTTTATAAAAGCAGGTTGGGTTCAACTGTATATCATATTTCTTACAAAACAACAAACATTTCTCCATAAGGCCAGTGATACCCATGTGCTTGCAAAAATAAAAACATAACATAGTAAATACACTATAGGATTAGCCTTAGGCTCTCATTAGACATGGTGCAATCCACAAGTCTTCCTTGTTCCCTGTAGGCATTGAAATGCAAGTGCGATCTTACGTTTCTCTCCCAAGGGCGAGATCCATGGCTATTTCTTTTGATCCGTTTTCCTGCCGCAAAGCCGGTGCATTTCCCCTGACACGTTCGGTAAGTGATGTGGTCAGGTGGAAATCTGAGACATTTATGCCTTACCCAGGAGCTTTATATTAACTTGAAAACCCTTACGTTTTCCTGGTTTGATTTTTCCAGGGTTTCGAATGTGGGTCACGTTGGATGCTGTTTTGTGATTGTTTGTTGGGTTTTACTGGCATTTGAATGAAGACAAGTAAAGTTTATGGCATATTCATTCTTCTGCTCATGTCTTGTAGTCAAAAGCCTGAATATTAATATCAGTAATAATATAATAATAATAACCCCTTCCATCTTGTTTTCGTAAGGCTTTGGCATGCAAGATCTGACTACCTTACATGCGCATGTCCGTATTTTAAAAGCTCCGTAGGAAAACTTTAAAAGTTGGCTGCTGTGTTGATCCTGATTTTTATTCATCCATGCCAATTGGAGGAACTGGACTTAATACTCAGTTGTTTAAGGTGTTAAAATATCTAAAGAGGTACTTAATTTGGGAAAGAATTGAAACCCTGCCATACATTCCTTAATTCTTTTTTATGAATATTGGCTGGAAATACATTCAGTAATAACCTTTAGAGAATGATCTAATCCTAACCACTGACTGGAAATTATGGCACCGACATTAAAA
>JAOYSI010044536.1:0-24563 GCA_025775065.1 Hiodon alosoides | reverse complement strand
CGGAAGCTTAACATGAATCTCTCAGTCTACAACATATTTGATATATGATTATTGGCTGTGTTTTACTTAGAATAGTTTTTGTGACTTAGTTTTTCGCTCTTGTCAAAATTGTTTGTGTTACAATGAAGCTGATTTTCCAATTCATCAGAGCAAAAATAAAATATTCCCCCAACAATTTTTTTTTGCAGTTTCCGTTACCTTTAACAAAGTTATGATTAAATATGAAGTATCTTTACATATTTAAAAAGCTGCACATTTACCGAATCGATACAAGTTTAAGTATTGATTTCCCTTTTTAAACAAAGACAGACTTTAATTTAATGCAAAAAAAATGCAGAGTTATACTGTATGGAAGTGTTAGATGGGTGATGACAGCATGTGTTTGAGTATCAATCTCCCCGGTCCTGACTGGCCCAGACGTGTTTAATCTGAAGCCAGACTCGCTCGCCCTCTGACATCAGCGGAATGACTGACACCCTAGAGTGAGGGGCACGGCCCCCTGGAGGGGTGCGGGGTGGAGGGTTCAGGCTCCATGACCCCCTGATCACTGAAGTCCCGTCCAGTTACATCTCACTCGGGTGGGGACTGTTTACTTGTGGGACTACTGTGTGGGACATAGTTCGAACTTTTTTGTCATTTGTCCAATGACCAATTCAGGGTGCCAGAGCCTAACCCGACAGGCAGGGGGCGCAAGTCAAAAAACACCCAGGACAGGACACCCGTCCATTTCAGGGCAAGGGACACGCAGAGAACTACTCACACTGGGCCAATGTTGCAGACGCCAAGCCATCTTGCACACAAGACTTTGGACAGTGAAAACCATAATTCTCAGAAGAAACCCAAGCGAACGCAGGGAGAACCTACAAACTCCACACAGACAGCGATCCGAGATGGATTTGAACCCGGGACCTTGGAGCTGTGAGGCAAAAACAGAGACCGCTGAGTCACACTTCTGCCTGGAAGGTTTCTGCAGCGTCACATAATTATATCTTACAACATGCAGAATGCAAACTGTCGGTTCAGCAGATAGAAGCAAAACGGTTCAGTCAGGATGCAGCATCTCCAGCAGTCAGAGATGGTTCGTTTTGGTGTAACATGTTTGCCTCTGCGTCAGAGCGGTCCTTCACATGACCTGCTCAGGAAAGTCTTTAAACTCCTGTGAGAGAAGTGGGAGGCTCAGGCAACCACGGAGAAGCAGACGGCCAGGCAAACCAACCAGCTGCAGAAAAAGACGAGACAAAAAAAGACGTTGTTGAAGTTGGACAGCTACGGAGAGAACCAGCCCCGGGCAGTGCCAACTCCATCCATCAGGAGAGGCAGGGAAAACCTTTTCGACCCGGCGCGCCGCGAACCGCTGAGAGGTCTAGCAGAACTGCCATGTGGAGGCAGAAATGGCCAGCTCTCGCAGCGTGAAGGGGCGGCGGTGACACACGGACAGGTGTGAGGTGACAGAGGGCAGGACGGGGAGGAGGGTGGGAATAGGGGGGAGGGACGGTGTCTGTCTCGGCAGACTGTGGCGATCGCTGTGTCTGTGTGAGGGGCCAAAACCTCAGAGTCTCAGACCAAAACCAGGGGGTACTCCTGTGCCCGTTACGGCGCAAACCAAGCTAGTAATAGTAGTCCTGTAAATGTAATGCCTGGGCAGATCTGAGATAAGAAACAAGTTACCTTCGAAACAACTGAACAAAAAAACGCCCCATATTGGGCTGATTAAGAATTTCATTTTATCAGGTTATTTTACACTCTAAACCAAATCTTTTTAAACAGAGAAAGGGAAGACAGTTCAGATTTTCGATCTCACCTGTGAGACGTATTAGTCATTGGAATATATTATGACTGCTCTCAGTTCTTTTAATGAACTTGTAACATTCTTTAAGCAAACACTTAAACGTCTATATGAGGAAAAGGAAAAACTGTGGGGGTTATTTCATTACGCGGCGTCGGAAAAATTTCACAGGGATGTTGGTTTGTGCTGATGCCTACGCAGACTGGGCGGCAGTACAGTCACGCTGTGAAAAGCCCGCTCCATCTCATCCCAAAGATGCTCCATTGGGTTGAGTAACTGGGGACTCTGCAGGCCACCAAAATAAACTGAACTCACTGTTCCGTGAACCATTCTGAGAGAATACGTGCCTTGTGACATTGTCCAGCTGGAAGTGTCCAAGGGTCAACTGTGGCCAATAAGGGATGCCCCTGGTAATCCGACCAGGAGTACATGCTCTCAGAAAAAAAGGTGGGCGGGACTAAAACAGATCAGCAACATTACATAAAATAAAACAGGCTAAAATAGGTCAGAAATAATGCTGGTCTGAAATTCAGTTCAGACAGTAATATTTCTTTTCTCTCCTTAATGTTATTCAGACATCAGGAGTGGGGTGGCCGGGTTCGGAAGGCACTGGGGGTCTATGTGAGCTCTGGGTTTCTATGACAAAGAAAGCATTCATTACAATAGAGTCAGAATAGAGTGCTGTGACATAAAAATGGCACACATCTATAACAATGCTTCATTTATTTCGATATGCACCAAAAAAATATCCGTACATCTATGGATATACACATATATACATGTACATATATCACACTCTTCAAGCAAATCTGAAAAGATCTGCTACAAAAGAATTTATCATCAATGATAGCTAGGTATATATTCTGCTTTTTAAATTTAATATACAGAACACAGACAAATCATTCTTTCTGCTGTCTTTGTCACACGTACTCGAGCCTGTCAATCCTGGCTCATAATGTTCCTGTGATGTTTCGACAACGTGATGGATTACTGTGAGGGGGAACGGCCGGTCCTCTTCTGTGTCTGCGGCAGGAAGGTTAATTGGATCGGTCGCAGGAGCACATTAAGAGGGCTGGATCAATTGTCCTGGCTCTGGACTGCGAGAGGATCAGAGTCGAGGGTGAAGGTTAAGGCAGTAGCCCCAGAGCAATCCTCTGCTAAGTTTAGAGTTCTGCTAAGTTCTGGCCGTGAGGCCAGCAGACGTATTCAGGGCGCACACGCGGGGCGTCGAGGACCGTTACACAAATATGGAGTCGCACATCCGTTCTCGGCGGCGCCTGTCCGCCTCGTTAACTTTGATCCTTCCTGGTGGATCGGGCCCCGGTCCCTCTTGACTGCGCAGCGCGGGCCTACAGTCCGGTACAGCTGCTTCCCTCGACCCAGAAAAGCCTTCAGTGTCAGTGCTTCTAGTTGGAGTAATCATTTTAAATAAAAATAAAAAAATGAAGTAGGGATGTTGACATATTTATTTAATCTGGAGTGCGATCTAGGCTACCAGCTGGCAGATGTTGCTTGAAAAATTCAACAAGGAGCGCAACCTTAAAATAATACGTACACGTGTTTCGACTTTCCTGTCTGCGGGAGGTTCATTTCAATGTATTTATTCATTATTTATCCTTTGCTGTTCCCTAACTACAGAATCCAAGAGTCCGGATCTTAACTATTTTCAGTTAAAATGACTTTACAATCCCTGAATCCCTGAAAGTTACGTACATGGAGCTTTTTTTAACCGATTGCATCAAAAGTCACAATCAATGTCCTGACTGGGTATACATGCCGCTATTCTTAACGAATGCTTCAGCAGAATTTGACAAATCTACTCCTCACCGTCAGCCTGAAGTGCGGACGACGGACAATGATTTACAGCGGCTCTGGCGTAAGGTGATTGATGTATTACTGTGAGTCAGGCGTTACAGACACACACTAATCAATAACCCCACGCACACCCACCCCCTTCTTTCACTTACGTGGCCATAAGTCCAGGCAGACAGAAAATCAGAACGGTTTTCATGCGTCTGTGTGCTCATGTTTATTCCATTCCAAGCTCCAGGAAACATCAGAAGACCGCTGTATGGTTTCAGGAGGGTTAATAAAAATACACCGCGGCTTTCGTAAGTGTTCGTGGAACAAGGAACAGAGAGGTCCGTGGGGAAGAAAATGCCACTTGAATCTGGAACTCAGACAAGTTCAGTACTCATCACCATCAAACCCCAAAGCCCTGCATGTCTGTCAGACGTAGTTCAGCCTTGCACTTTAAAGCAACCTGCTTGCTTTTAGGAGGGTGACATTTATGTGCTTGGCTGTGTGTACATCACGTGCCTGCCTGCCATCATGTGTCTACACATGTGCGTCGGAGTCCTGTGTGTGTGCGTATCGTGCCTGTGTGTACACAGTGTGCATCACAAGCCCACACCATGCACACACACACGCACACACACACGCACACACACACGCACAAACACACACACACACACACACACACACACACACACACATACCTTACTGCTTCTCTCCGCCTCTCTATCCTGCCCTGTTTGCTCTCACGTCTTTCCTTCTATAGAAGTTTCCTGTTCGGTCCATTTACACGCCAAGAAGGAACAACTGGTAACCTTAACAATTTCCTGTCTGTATTTCCTGGACGAGAGTATTTTATTAATGGGTATTTTTGCATTTTTTGTCCCCTCTCTGCAAAAACCCTTGGTACTCTTCACTCACGACCAACACCGGTACCAATGCGCTGACACGCTTTAAAATCTAAAGCAATCTAAAGCAACCATAACCAATTTTGTACCTTTATGAAACTTCTTACTGAAGCTTTTTTTTGAGTTACGGTTTTCCTCAGTCAAGTCTTTTTAGAAGGTTGACTCCACAATTCCAGGACCTCCGTTTGACAAGAGGTCAATGAAGTGATTCGTTTGACTAGACGGCCTATTTCAACATACTGAGGTTTAAACTATGTGGATTTGTTTTGGTCACTTGACAATGGTTGCCTGAGAACTGTAAAAAGCAGAGCGCAGTCACTGTACCCCTGCTCTCTTTCCAGCCGAGCTTGTTTGGTAATTCTCACCTGTAATTATGGTGCTCGTTTGCCTAATCAGTGCGTATTAATTGCTTGGCGCGGAGAGCAGGGGGAGGGGGGAAGAAGGAAAGGAGAGGTGAAGGTTAAATGAGGATCGGCCGAGCGGCGGTTCACAACAGCCGTGAGAACTCTGCTCTTCATTGCATGCACTGGGTCTCGCAGAGTTCCAATGTGTCCAACTGCTCAGTTCAATCTCTCCTCAGCATAAGTCGTAACAATCTAACTATTTTTACATTTTGATGCCCTCTAATTGTAGGATGAGACATAAAAAAGTCAATAGATTTAGGTAAAAAAAAAGTCATTAGGGTCGCCAAGATGGAAACGGGGATTTCTGAGAAAACCATTGGAGAGGAACAGTATACAAGCCTTAGGGGGAAGCAGTCGGAAAAACTGACTCCCGGAGTATGACGCACCGATCTATGGCGGGAAATTACAGATGACAAATATATATATATTTTTTAAACACAATGGGGCCATATTGGAACTGCAGAGCTAACAGGATGAGTTTGACAATCGCCAACGGTACTCAAATCTCCGGTGATGCGGAGGTGAGGGGATGGATGCAAATCCCTTCTTCTGGAATGGATACCAAAAAACGCTGAGAGACCACCAGTTGATGCAGAGGCACCCCTCCCAGCAGAGCAGAACCAGAGTGCTAATTATTAAGTTCTTTTGGTTCAGAGACGCTGTCTAAATACTTGCTGCTTCTCGCTAGAAAGCGCGGAGCCCTGCGAGACCTAGTAAACGCACTGAAGACCACTCAAGTAAACTCGGCTTGCTGTCCTGTTCCTGAAACCATTCTGAGACAATACTCGCTTTGCGACATTATCGCGCATTAACCCCGCTGGAGGAATCCATCTGACGAACAGTAAACCGTGGTCACGAAGGGATGTACCTGGTCAGACACCGTTCAGATACATTCCCCGGTCCATTTTACCACTGCATAAATATTGAATTTGACACGATTGAACCAGGCAATGTTTTACGCTTCTCAATTTGTGGCTCGCCTGTTAGTTTGCACGATTATTGCATTTATTATTATTCTAATTTAACATGTCTCATCAATAAGTGTTTTGCCCACAAGACTGCCGCAGACTGGATGGTTTTGGTTTGTCGCAACGTGAAAGGAAAATCGTAAACACTGTTGTAATCCTGTTTACAATGTTATCAGTAAATCGTAAACACACAGGAGGATGGCCGTTTCTGCGATGCTGGAACTGACCACACCACCGAGTTGCTTAGGTAATTCGTTTTGTCCATTCCGTAACTGAATGCCTTGATGCCTGTCTGCTTTATACAGCCAGTCACATGACTCACTGTCCGTAGGATCAATCAATTTCCATGAACAGGGTGGTTTACCTAATCAACTGGCCACAGAGTGTGCGTAGTTAAGAGTATTACAAACCATATTGTTTAGAGGCTAATGTTCTAACAGATCTTGCTGAGGTAAAATACATTGACGCATCGATAATCAATCTGGCCTAAGATGCGCATCAACAATGATTTAGTAATCGTAGAGAAAACTTTTTCATTAGATTTGTTTCACCAACTGCGTTGTATATGTTCTTACCAAGGTATTAAGCAAACTTTACATACAGATACGTAACTTCTTGTTTGGAATAACACCGCATTTTGTTGATAGTGTGAAAAATTTGTTATGTAAAGCTGTAAACTGTCATTTAAAAAAATCAATTAGTCACAAAGAGTAGTCATAAATTATATCTAAAATAAAATAGACGGATTTATCTGCCGGCATATCACGGTTCTTGCTCGGTCTGACTGTTTTAACCTTTCCATCTAGGCTAAGAGCCGTAGCAAGCGCGATAATATTCTCCCGAAAAATTGCAAGCCGACGTCAAACCCCAACTACAAAACAAGGAAAGAAATTGCTCCCGACTCCACTCTCGTATGTTGATATTTAAACACTCCGTCAATATTAGCTGTACATATGTAATTAGTGTAGATTTAACATTGAATTGACGGAGAGAGTTGCGCGAGTTAGAGGACCGCCACTGGAAAGTTGTGATACAGTGATATTAGATACAGTGAGATCTTTTAAAATTCATTTTCGGTTGCTCCGGATGCGTCAGTTAGAAAGGTAATGTCTCCTAGACCGTAGATTCTCAGCAGGGCTTGAGCCGCCAAGTTTTTATCACGATTCGAAAAATAACATTAGAAATAAAAACTGAGCTGAAATTAGGCTTCCCAGCAGAAGCACGCGTCCAAGTTCAGAAGCCTGCTAATTTGTTCACTTCGTAGGTATTGGTACACACAACATAACCTTATTCTCGCATAACCCAGTTTTGTCAGACCATTTTCTTATAACGTATGCGATTAAAATAACGACTCTCTAAACAAGAGCGCAGGTACTAATACGAGTCTATTACACCACCGACTGTGGCGGACCTTATAGAAGAACTTCGAAGAACTCTACCTAGTGTACTAGAGCTCAGAAGCTTATTGTCAATTGATGAAATAGTTTGACGTCTATACTTTAGACGCGGTGCTTCGCCTGACAAAGAAAGCAATAAAGCGTAACTTGCTCCATGGTAGGGTGACCAAACTCGAGAGTCAAAACAAGGCTGCCAAAAAATCTGAAGATGTACGACTAGCTTGCTAACGTAACGTCACATGATGCCTACCAACCCAATTACTAATGGAATCACTAAATAAAAATGAATTAAGTTAAAAATTGCCACTGATTTGAACAAAATAAAATAAAAAATACTGATACTGAAACTCAAACCATGAACATGATAACCGGTTTAAGTATTCCGAAAGAACCTCGTCTTATCCTCTGAGGGTATGACTCAGTACTTCCAATTGGAAACAAAAACCAAATCAGGCCTCTGAGAATGTCAGTAAAGGCTGATAATAAATGTATAAACCTTGGACTGAAGGCGCTGTGGCCTACCAAGTATCTTAATTTGGATAGAAGAGTTGGCATCATATGTAGCTTTTGAGAGGGTTATGTGTAACTTAATATAATATAATACAACTTAGGTGTTTGGAATGATTATATTGACTTTACGGACTCTGCCAATGGGTGAAGTCTGATTTAATCCCTTGATAAATGTATTTAATTTAGCTTTGATAAACAAAACAACAAAAAAAATTCTCTCCCTTTTTATAACGGCCTTAGGGCAAAGAATGTGCTACAATTCTGAGTTTTCTTCTAACGTTTCTTCTTTTTCATGTATATATCATGTAATTTATACATGTATTAGTCACTTGCTATGCTAGTACTAGGGATTGGTGATATTTACATTGCCGTCTGGTTACTGCACTCTGTCGTTGGCCATGTATATTTTTAAACGTTTGAAGAAAGAAAAAAGACTGCTAGGTCTGACACAGGCAAGCCTGCGCTGCCTGATCTGCGTGCGTCAGTGTACGGGTTATTCGTGCGATTCTTCCCTCGCTGTTAAACGGACTGCACACCCACACAACCCCCTTAGACCAACACGCTTCCTCCCTTTCCTTCCAGACCCAGATCTAGACGACAAAACGGTCCCCATCCGACTCGCGCGGATTTTCATATAGATTATCTGGCGGATTTGGGAAAGGGGGCACGTGCAGGACAACGTGTCTGAAAGTAACCCTGCATATTAGAGGGAGATGATGGGCTAAGTGAGAGTGGGGGGGGGGGGGGGGATTGATGGCCGAATAGTGCCTTCAGACTCCACTTTTAGCCTAGAGCAGCGACTGAAGCCTGTATTTATTTTTTTTATTTTTTTACCCTAACCCTAACCCTAAGCCTTTTCGGGTGGCTGTGCTGTTTGTGCCGGTGACCTCTCGGGCCGCGGCCCTGTGGAGGCCACCGTCACTCGAGCCTTGAGACAGGGACGGGATGTGGGCCGGCTTTGACACCCCCTCATTCACACTCTCTGGCTCTTGGGTTCTCCTGGCAGGTTTTACCAAACCTCAGGAACCTTGGGAAGTAAGTCCTTTTGACCCACATAATTTTGATTCGGCTTATAGTAATAGCATTGAATGATAACACATTTGCGACATGGTGAGAATGATCAACACCAATACAGAGCTTTAAAGGATGAACCGTCATTATACACAGTGTGAGGCCACACACTACTGCCAGCAGTTTCTGACACAGGGAAAATGTGGTTTGGTTATGCAGGATGGCATTGTATATCTCAATTCATAAATAACCCTTAATCCCGTTAATCCCACTTTCTTTTGTTTGAGTAATTGCTTTGCCACTGAGCTGTAAAAACGTAGCTGCATATCCATCATCTATGTCTCTATATCTATCAATCTACCAATGTACCTATCTATCTTTATGTATACTCTGAAGAGGTACTGATTGAGTAGACATGAGCTCTGTTAGTCCTCTTGCCTAGAGCTCCTGCGAAGCAGATAAACTGCAGGGGTGGCATGCCGCCAGTTTGACTGTTAGCACACCAGGGCGTCGGTGATTCAGCAGCGTCTGCCAGTCGCCGAGCACGTCTGATTCCTCCTGACAGTCGTCTCCGACACCGTCGGGGTCAGTGTCCCCTGGGGCGGGGTTGGTGCACAGCCACCCGCTGAGCGTTCCTGCCGATACCGATCGCTCTCCCACGCCCCACCTACGGCGCGCATTTCACTTGGCGACGCATCTGTCGGAGTTCGAGCGTCGGCTCGTCCCGGTTCAGTCGCGGCTCTTCGCCGTGCTTCACGTCCCGGCGTGCCGACTTCTTGGTGTATATAGCCCTGGGAAAAAACATATTACTGTCAGTCAGGGATCAAATGTGTGAAATGTTTAAAAAGGTGTCTGGGGCAAAGCTGTCTGCTAGGCTAATACATTTTAATCAACAAAATGCAGCTCTGCTCTGCATTAAGACGAGAAAGTTGAAACGTATAGCAGTAGTATTTTTTTGAAAGTAGAACAACTGACCCAGGAAGAACGGTCTGGTAATCGGTAAGTGGCCTTTGTTACGGCTCAAGTGAACTGGCGTGTTCAGATGATAATTATAATAATGATGAACGGAAACACTTGGGAGCAGCAGGATCAGTGTGGAAGGGCTCCTGCACGGAAAACGCCCCCTCCTGGCCCGGGAGAGTCATGACCACCCTCCCACGAGTCTCCCATCCCCTCTTAAGCCAGTGTTAATCTTTTAATTGGGAATTTAATCATGTAAATTCTGAGCGGACGGGAATCCAGACCACCTCTTCACTTTGGGGCTCCGCCCTCGCTCCGCCAGCCCTTGGAGGCTAATGAAGCGACTGTGTGCAGATAGATCAAAGCGCGCCCAAAGCGGAGCTTCCGTTCCGAATCGGAGTGCAGATAATTATACACTATTACATCATAATTGCAGAGTTTATTGCTCAGCAGACATGTTTACATCCACCAAGGTGTAACTTGTTATTGTGCCTTTTATATGGGTATGTCAGGTATTTTCCTAAGCAGAACTGAGCGCCGTGATCATTTATTCACTACTGTACGACTCCTCGGCGGTCGAGGGAACGCCCCGCGTTTCTTAATGGATCCCGGGCTGAGAGCGCCATTCCTCTCCCCTTTATTCTGGCACCCATGCTCTACATTGTACTCGTACGGGACGGGTGCTCTTCGTCGAAATAATCTTATTCCTCGGCCTCTGTGCTTTGCGTTTCATGTCTTCCTATGTTTTTTTTTTTATCATTCTATTTTCTCTTCCCATTTCTTATCTTCCATCTCGCCTGGCCTCTTTCAGAGGCCCCTCCCCCTGGTTCAGCCACTGGAGCAGAGCTCTGAAGTGAGTATTGATGTTTGTGGAAAGAGGACTGTGTTTTACACTTAAGAGCTCGTCCCTAACTGGGCTCGCTGACAGAATACTAGACTGCGTAACACAGAGACACACACACACACTCACACTTACTCACAGGCACACTCGCAGACACACTGCCTGACCCAGATAGACACTTTCACCTTGCTCTATCACTGCTAATCTCAAAACACACACACACACACATACACACGTGAAGGCACACACACACACACTCTTCCTGTCTGACCCACATAGGCAGTCTCTCCTTGTTCTATCACCGCCAACCTCGAAACATACACACACATACACACGTGTAGGCACACACACACACTCTTCCTGTCTGACCCACATAGGCAGTCTCTCCTTGCTCTATCACCGCCAACCTCGAAACATACACACACACCAATAAAGTGAGGTAATAGGTGTAGCTATTTCTCCCCTTTCCAGTCCTCTCTCCACCAAGCCTTCACCATACCTGTGCCTTTCTGCATCACTCTGCTGTTTATTGCCACCTCTCCGTCCCATTGGCTGCCTCCCTCACGATCCCATCATTCCTTACCTCCGTTGCTCATCTTTGGATATTGCTCTCTCTCTCTCTCTCTCTCTCTCCCTCTATCTCGTCACATTTTTCATTTGCAGTAGCAGTTTCTCCTTTCTCGTAAGGCCAGAGAAACATCCCTCCTGCTGTCATTATCCTTGCCCTCATTTGGTTATAAAATGTTGTTTGTTGTTGCCCTTCTTCCATTCTGGCTACTCCCTCTTTGTGACCCCAAACTCGATCCCCAGTCAGTGTGACTTCTCTACCTTCCAATTAGCTTTGATTGTTGCTGACATGATGATTACTAAAACTATTAGTGGATTGGAGGGGGGCACAAATACGTTATGGTTGAGAAAGGCTGTGTGTGTGTGTTTTGTAAAAACTGAGAGCAGGAGGTTTTGCTGTGTATTTGTGCTGCAGTTGTGTTTACATGTGGTAAAGAGAGAACACTGTTCATGTGTTTTCGTGTGTGTGTGTGTGTGAGAGAGAGACACGGATAAGGAATGTGTGTGGTGGAGATGGAGAGCATGGTGTTAATGTGTGAGCTAGAGATGGATGAAGTAGGTTGTGTGTATGTGTTGGTGTTTGGTAGAGATAAAAAGCCCTGTGTTTGTGAGTACTAGAGAGAGGGATGAGGGAGTTTATGTTAGTTGTGTGGCAGATATGTAGAGAGCATGTTTGTGACAGAGAGATGGCAGGAATTGAGAGCATGGTGAGTGTGTGTGTGTGTGTGTGTGTGAGAGGGATTTGGGAGGTTGAGTGTCGGGGGCAATGCACTGTACTACATCCTTAGAGGACTGATTCACATTCATAGTTTGTATTTGTTTACTCTGAAGTCTGTTTTTCTAGGTCTGATGTGAACCCCACTGTACAGCACTGCAGTGTGTGTAAATGGAAGTAATATACATATAAACATCTTGGCACCTCCTTTTTTAAAAATCACATTCTCTCTCTGTGATGCCTCCGTCCTGTCCCTTCCAGATCCCACATTTGGGCACCTTTTTTTCTGCTGTTTAACCAACTGCTCCAAATCCTCACATGCCTGCCAGACCTGATGTATCTTCACACGGGTGTCATTGGCAGCTCTATAAATTCACTGCCAGTCAGTCAGCACTCCAGATTTGCTCCCATTGCTGGACAGCCCCATTCACTTACAATCGTACATTTACTACCGCGGAGCCGTCCTGGACAGGGTGCTGAATGACAGCGCACCCGGACCCCCTTGTGAACTCCAAGCATTCCGCTTCGTTCAGGAGTTTTTTTCGGGACCTCGTATTTGGGAGCTTTGAATTCGTATATGTCGCATTTGCGTTCCCGCAACTGCTGCCCTTCGGGGCGTAATTTGCCAATTAGCTTGAAACCTCGCGGGTAGAAAAGCTTGTAATTCTACAAGGCTCGCTAAATAAAAAGGCTTAATAACGTGCTTTGTCCGCACATTCTCAGCTAATTCGGAGAATGCTACGTCGGGGTAGCGAAAATGTAAAAAAAAAAAAAAAACCCTGGTGAGAATCGCACCGGCAGTAAAATTGCTGACGTTAGTCTTACTCGAAATGACAGAAAGTACAGTGCTATATATAGCCGGTGTATACTTCTCTCGGCCCTCCATGCACACATAATACAAATACTAAATCATTACTGTTTGGACTTCGGGAATATGTATGTGTGTGTGAATTTTTTTTCTTAATTGCGAGTTTCTCCAGGTGCCGGGTCACCTTGAATACCACCCCCCACTCGACCCATTTTCTTCCCAACCACGCTGCCAGAACAGCGCCATGATGGAGCACCCACGCTCTGACTGACACCTAGAACATGCGGCGAACCGACATTGCTCCCTGTAAACGACAGATGCTGAGTGACTAACACTTTAAAAGGCTCACAGAGCCCAGTGGTTTCTGATTGCTGTCGTAATAGATTTTCCTCCCTTATTTATAAGAGTTTTCCAACGATGCCTAAACTATTCTCAGCTCCCATACCTCAACCGTTCCGTTGAGGGGGTGTTTTAGATATTGGACTCCTAACCAGACTCAGATCCCAGCAGGGTGCTTGACCAGAATTGCTTCAATATAAATGAATAAAATTGTATAATAGCTAGACAGGCAAGTAGCTCTGGACAAGAGCGTCTGCTGAGCATAGTTACGTAATACATACATTATCGCGCTCAAAGGAGAAATGTCGCCCCAATTCACCCGAGTGCCTGCTCAAGTCTGACATTTGTATGCGTTTTTATTTGCCACTCATTTCCCGACCCAACACGCTCTAGCCCGGTCCTCTCCTGGCCCGTGTCCTTTACCTGCAGCAGGAGGTAGGCGGAGAAGGTCAGCTAGTGTGAATGAAGGCTAGACGGAAATTCTCCCATTCGGCACACAACATTAAGCCCATCGTTGCTGGAAGTGTGCGCCCTGTCTGATCGTTAGTGGCGCGGCGGATTACAGGAAAAGGTCTCGTAAAATGGGAAAGTAGCTCTTACGTTTGACTGCCCTCTACCTTCCTAGTTAAATCGCTGTGCTGTGAAAGTGCGGGCGTCGGAACGCAACCGTGCGTGACGTGCGTACATTAACACTGATGAGCAACCTACGGACCACTTCAGTGGCATCGATCCTTATTTACGCTACGATATTGTCTGTGTGTGACGCTACAGTGGGTCATGTCTGAGTGACCTTTATGATTAATTCAGTAGTCCCCCCCAAATCAGTACCACGCTCCAGATTGCAACGAGATCAGCCTGTGTTTGTTTTGTTGTCGTTTTCTATTGAAGTTGCCAACTGCAAGACCACCAGATCCACCTCCTGGCTCATGCTATCCCCCACACCTCTCAGATGAGCACTGATTGGATCAGGAAAACTGTATTTTAAATAAAATGAATATAGCCGAAACACTTTAATTTCTTGGTTTGCTCAATGTTATAAAGTATTGTGTTTCAGGCCAATTATAACTACAATACGTTTCTGTAACAGTTAATTTTATTTACGAACATAATATTGAACTTATGATTGTAGCTGTTCAACTTTTTTCGACTTGGTTAATATCCAATAATGTAATAAAGTAATTAAGTGGAGTTTATTACATTATTACTCTTGTTTTCTTGCTTAATATCAAAGGAATTGCAGGTTCCAACGTTCACCACAATGTCAGGCATTTTCTGCCTTCGAAGTTCCCACAATGCACCGCTCTTAAACCATTTTTGAAGCCCATTACAGCGTATCAGCTCTCTATGTATCTCTATGACTACAAGCCTTGATGCAAGTGTACAGTTCAACAGCAAATTTCTGCTCAGACTGTAAATATTGTTTAAGGGAACATCAGATATTAATTCAAATATCTGCAGTTCCCCCCCACACTCAGGCTAGACGCTGCGGAATTAAATTAACATTACTTAACATCTGATGTAGGATCCCCGGCGGTTAAGCTGCACTTTTGAAGGTTTTATCGGTTGTTCCCAGAGTTATTTGAAATCTCTCTAATGAATGCAGTACTCTGAGCACTTTGTCATAAGTTGTATTTAACATTCAATTAACATCCAATTTAGCGATTAAAGGCTTGAGTGGAACTAAAAGCAGAGCGGTCTCCTGCCAATCCTTGTTTCAACTTCCATTTACACTTTTAATTTTGATTGAGACAGTACAGTTAGAATTTGTAGTGCAGACCATGGTAAGTTGAATGCAGTTTGTACTTCATTATTATATGGAACGTGGAACAGGTTGAACATATATGACCTGCGGACATTGTGGCACCTGAGGTCCAGGGTTGGTCTACCTGACCAACTCAATGTCACATTTATACTCACGCAAACAAGCTTCCGCAACAGACTTGCTCTGAAGGGATCATACAAAAGTGTAGGGTGATCTGGGTTTGCCAGGCGACCTTTTAACTTGACCTCTGTACTTGTGTACATAGCCACAGGAGTCGTTTTGCATGTGTAAGACTGACACTCGGGACTTCCCCCCAACACGTTGGCCCCATATTAAACTAGCATGAGAACACCACCATCTTGTGGCCAACTAGGGCATCATTTGCAATGTTATTGTTTGTAGTGGTGGTCTCAAAATATCAATATATCACAAAAAATGTCCAAGGCAACAGAATATGCTTGGCAGTATAGCTTGGCTTATGCAGAAAAATTTACACACAACATACAAACGACAAATTACATTTTACACACACACAAAAAAAAAGACTGATATAAATATACCCAAGCTTAATCTTGCGTTCTGTATTTTGTACGCAATAGCGGTATTAAAGTTCCACATATCGTAATTTATACATGAAAGATGCATGTTTTGTGGAGCATGACTTGTTTCTTGAGATTTCATGCTTCACCAATATTACTTTTTATATATCTACAGTGCCCTCCAAATGTATTCATACTCTTAATAATTGTTACCAAAAACATCATTCAACGGAAATAAGTTACTGTGGAATATGTTGTTGTTTTTTCTCAGATAAATTCACTGTAACATAAGCAACTCAGAGAGAAGTGAGATACTTTGTTGTCCATATAATGGGGTGGTGTTATAAAAATAAATTCTCATTCAGTTCGGGAGTGATCAGACGCAGGGAAAACGGATCGCAGGGAAAACGGTTGAAGGCTATTGTTTTGGATTTTCATTAGAAATCGACAAAATTCAAGTCCAGCAGAGAACATCCCTTTTACATAGCCATCCGATAACCATCACAGACATTACAGTCCTCAAAAATCAATAACAAACCCCCCCCCCCCCCCCCATTAACTCCGCTATGTATCTTTTTAAATTGAACCTGGAGCAAGGCCTTTTGGAGCTTTTAAAGCAGTAAAAGCACCTTGTACTGTAGGCAGGGCTTCTCAGGGATCCAGCACAATGGAAACAGGGTACTGGTGATGTGCTCAGATATTATGGTGTGAATAATATACCCTTGCGGCAGAGTTCTGGACATACTTATTGAGAATTTTTTGGGGGTAAACCAATTAGGAGGGCATTCCAGTAGACATACGAAAACTTTTCATCCTCTCCAATATAATATTCCGACATAACCGACACACGCATTTGTTATTGTGAATAGCATCAGATCAAAGAAGGCTCTCTTTTCAGATAACTTGAGTGTAACGCGTCAAGGAGCGATCTGGCCCATTTTAGCTACCGCTCTGTTTATAGAGCCTGGGGATTTATAAACAATAAAAAAAACGAGTAGAATATTTTATCACAAATGTTATCACCTTCTCTACTGCGTGTCAAAATGTCATCTGATTATTTCGTTCACTGAAGATCCACGCAGTTTTAAGGATTCAGTAATCCAGCGTTTTAGAAATAGTGAACCAGCAGAACAGACATAACATAAAAAAAAAGAATAAAAAGATTTCCCTGTGCTATTTTCAGCATTGTTTACACCATGGCTGTACCAGCAGGAGTCCAATAAAATGGAAGCGCGTGACAATGGACGGAACTGGCAGAGCATGCCAGTAGAATTTCTTTCCCTTGCAAAACAGCAAAAAGGTCATTCTAGAATGAACGCTTGATGTAGTCAATCCCTCCATGGCGTTTTTGGGTTGACAGTAAACATCTGTCGGTCAGGCCTGACGCCAAAGGCGCCGTAATTAATGCATCATAGCGAGGGGACCTCGGTCAGTCGATAAGAGACTTTCATCTCGAGGGCCATTCTTGGCCGGGGAGTGGGGTGGGGGTGGGGGTGGGGGGGCTGGGGGGCTGAACAAAGCCCATCCGACAAAAAAAGCTATGAAGAAATAGAGTGGCATCTGCATAATACATCTACAAAATCTATTCATTGCTCGCCATCAGGGAGGAAGGCACGGGCGAACGACCACAGCCTTGCCGAATCCTTTGCGCCCTTTTGATGTCTTCGGACGGCTTTCATGTCTGACAGGAACGCAGGGCAGGTGGCACAAGGCCCTTGAAAGAAAATAAAAACTCCACTGAGCCGGGATCTCTGACACCCAGTGGCGGGCTGGCCGTCGGGAGCACCGGCCTGAGGGTGTACAGGGTGGCCAGGGGTGGAGTCTATTATTGTTTCAGTCCGCCCCCGCTGACATCACATCTGCACCAGCTCTCTGCGGCTTCCAGGGACCTCGTTTACCTAGTGATCACATTAAACTTGCCTTATATGGTTTGCATTAGGCCACTTCTCTCTATTTAAATTGCATTAGCATGTGCAAAGAAGTCTGCCCTAATACGCAAACTACTGGTTCACAGCGTACAGCAGACTTAGTCACCTCCTCCTAATGTTCTTCTACAGACATGGTCCCTTTCAACGAGACTGCGCACATCTGTATGTCATCAATCACAATACCGTGTGGTGTGTCTGTCCGTCTCCTGCCCGTCGGTGGACTGTTGCCTGCCTCGTGACCTGTGTCTTAAAGGGGTTAGGCTCTGGCACACAGCAACATTGAATTGGCAAATTGTGGAAAATTACGTTATAAATTAAAGCATTTCTTTTCACTTAAATCAAGCATTAATATTAGATCGGTAATTAGCGATTACTACTTTTAAAATACTCGCACTGATGAATCTTCACCCCGCATTTAAAATATCGTCTTTTTTTTCAACGAGCAGGTAGAAGATCGCACTCTACTCTCGTGCTGGTCTGCAATACAGCTTCTCAACCGCGAGGATAAGTTTGTCAGCATGGTCGGGACCGAACGCTGGCACTAACGTGGACGATAGTTATCTGCAGAAACCTAATAGCACACTCATCAATTTGTTCATGTCTTATGCGCCCCCGCAATAATAATAATATTTTTCTTTAAATATTATTTTTTGAAAGAGTTTTTTTTAGAACCAGGACGGCGATGTCTTCGTTTTGGTGTCAGTGCAAAAATTATGTAGCTCAATAGCATCCAGCTCTTACCTCCGAGTGCCTGAAAATTTAATGAGGAAAATGCAAATTTCAGTTTGCATGATCAAGTAACCACAGCGATGTTCAAAGTTGCCAGGTAACCAGTGGACTGAAAGCAAAGACTGCCTTCTTGACAGCCTCTAACGCCAGAAACATCGATTCTTCGATTCTACTGTACCATAGCCACGTTACGACGGTGAACGTCGATAATGAAATAAAGCGTAAGATCTCATGATGCCACAAATCACGCGTCTTTATAAAATGACACGTGCTTTATCGTCGAAAATGTGGAACTAGTCGAAAAATATATAATGTGGTAATAATAACTAGATGATAATATGTCTCGTTAGAGCTGCCCCTTTCATTTAATTTTTGGGGAGTTTTATGGCGATGCAGCTTTTTTGTTGTCTTTTGTCTGCGAAGAAATGACATGACTCGAACCTTCAATTCGGTGCATGTAAACAGACATTCTAAACAATACCGGTGCTGATTGAGAAGAGGGCAAACTTAAATATATTTCTAATATTTTATTTATGTACATACATATGCCATACAAATCCGTCGTCATTTACTGAGTAAAGAAATACCAACATACAAAGCAAGTTAACACAATCTCACAAAATATGTGACAATTGACTGATTACAAATAACAGAAATTTTTACAAAAACTTAAAATAGAGTATGGTGTAAGAATATGATATTGGCAAGAGTAAACAACTATAAACAATAACTGAGCCAGAGGCACGACAAAATTCAATTTAGCAGTATGCATCAGCGCATATTTATCTACAACTAACTATTCAAAAATGACCAGAATCATCGCTAAAATTATCCGCGTGCGATGGCTACTCACTCTGCAGGGCAACCAAAAGGTGGCACTGTTTAAATAAAATTAGTTTGGTCCATTTTACTGATTTTGTGTCACGACCCCCAGGATTTTGATATGTTATGACTAAGCACCAGGTATCATATTCATACATATACGCATGGACTCATATAAACCAACAGGCTAAGACTCTCGCAGTTCTACTTAATCGATTTACAGATCCTGAGAAAAATAATTGATTCCACTGCATTGAAAATATCAGGTCACAAACCTTACCCCCCATTGTGTAGGAAACATTCACACGCACTCACGCAATCGCACGCGCATACTAATTTAAATGTGCTTTTTGAGAAGATTGCCTCAGTTATTTTTTTAAGTATTTTTTAGAAGACTCCTCTAGGAGAGAAATAGAGGGATCAACTGAGAAGACAGTAAAAACATCTTGAGACGGAATTGTCTCACATTAATACTGGCAAAAGCATAAAAAGCACCCCAATTCTTAACTGCACAAAGAGCAGATTCTGCTGCATTTGTCATATACCACAAGGTGGCCAGTGCCAGACAAGGTCAGTGCATTGACTGCTGCTGAAATAATAAGAAACACTAGAGAAAGCATTCAAACACAAGCCCAGATGTGTTAAGTTATGTGACACATGTTTGATTTTTACTTGTACTGACTATGTTAGGTATTTTGTTACTTACAGAGCATTTTGATTATGACAGCCAACAGAGTTGGTCAAAGGAAACCGGTCTTTTGCAGTTCAGTTAAGAAGGAAAATCTAAGACTTTTAATTGAATGCGTGCCTCAGTTTGGGTGCAGGGGAATGAAATTACCTCATCAGCAAAAACCACTATATTCAGAATTGACAGACCGTCGGTTATCAGACAATATTAAAGCAAAATAAATACATATAACAAGGTAGGGCTAACTTAAAAACAACACAGTAACTGCTTGGTACAAAAAATAAAATGAATGAAACTAAAGAAATAGATTCACTTTTTGACCTTTCTCACTGGCTCACACACGTAGGACGCAAGATTGAAGGTCATTCTGGCCTCCAACTTCCTACAAAATGTTAGCCTTTCACACCATTGTGCTAAGCATTATCAATAGCACATACTTCTATAGACTGCTTGAAGGGAAAATGAACACTAGCTTAGCTAAACAGGAAGTCAAATAGACAACGACTGTGCCAAACACAGCGTGCGTTTAAAAAAAGAGAAAAAAGTGTCTTTGTTTTTTCATTACCCTGTTTAGAATATTGTGCGTGGGACACATCTGGTCAACTGTAGGAGGTGCCACATGTTCAGTGGTGGGCTTGTACAAGTTTTACATGAAATGAGATCAAAGAACAAAAGCATCCAACAATTTAAACCTCTTCCTCCCAATATTCCGCTCAGATAAGCCAATCAACACACACGCAAGTGCCCACACACTTGTGGTGGGGTTCCACAAACTAAAGCCACGGTGCACCAGCGTCCCAGGAAGGAATAGTGTGTCCCACTATTGAAACGCCCCTGTTGGGCCGCAATGCCTCCTCCACACACAATGTGCTGCCGCTGGATATGCAGACAACAGTCCACAGTGGCCCCCGTCCTGCTGGGGAGGGCGGGGGGGGTACATAAAGTCCAGCCCCCCGCCTTCTCCCCTCACCCCGTCGTCAGATCTGAGCTGGGGGCTTCCAGGGACTCGCCGATCTCCTCCAACTCATCCAGCACCTCGGTGAAGGACGGCCTCCGGAACGCGTCCATCTGGTGGAGAGAAGACCGCGGGGTAAACGGAAACTGCCTCGAACGCTGCCGACCCGGTCCACTGGGAGAAGGGCACCGGCAAACCCTCAGGGACTGCGTTCTGTGCTGGCTGTCAGCGCTGTGGTTGTTTCCTGACGCCTTTTAAAAAGCTGAAACTGTGCGTGACGGTTGCGGTGGCTAGGTCTTGTGAAGCAGATTATACAACTCTCTGTGATGCAACATTCTGCCATGTGGGTCTGTGCAGCCAGTTATATGGAGTTACACAAGCAAGAGGCGGAGGAAAACCGTAATGCTTTACATTCATCTTTTAGAGTTAGTGTGTGGCAAAGTAGGAATTTTTGTTTTTTCCCCAACAAATAATTTGAAAATGTAAACGGTTTGCAATGCTCCTTAGCCTAATAAATAAAATATGTGAAAAGATATGAGTTTTTCCTAGCCGCTCGTTCTACTGGTGTGAAACTACACATGTAATCAATACCGGATGTTGTACTTTTTAAAGGGGATGCAATCTCTGGCGTCTGTAATGTGATCCATCTAATAGCTAGGTCTCCTAAGGAGGATTGTGTGCCACCGGCTAGCGCAGACTTATCTATTAAATTTTATGGCTTAGTAGTTAACCTGCTCATCCACTTTAAATGTATTCATATTTACCTAAGGTCAAAATCTAGAAAGGCTCATTTCTTAGTCTGGTGTTCGAAAACAAGTCATTTAAAGGCCATTTTCACAGCGTTAAGGCGTTTTTGCGGGTTCGGAGGGTTCGACAAAATTTTCAATGGCACCAGAATGCTATCATTAACATGATCTATTTTAAAACGTATTCATTAGTAAAAAGATTTTTAAACGATCATTTTAATTGATTCATTAGTACTTTGTCATGCTATAATTCTGAGCCAAATTCTCTAACCATGCTTAAGATCTCGAACCTAATTCACTGAAATAAACTGGTTTTCGGTTGTCACGGGAGACGCTGAAGGTCGCGGGACTCACCAGGCAACAACTGGCGGCCAGCTCCAGCACGCGCCGTGGACATCCGCTCACCATCTCCTGGAACGCCGTAACATCCAGCCCGTAATCCTGACAACGAAACCGCTTTACACGCTGTGGCAAACAGGTCTACACCAACTGAGAACTGAGGACCCGATTTCCCAGTGGGCTCGCTCATGTGGTAGAGTGGTGCCAGGGTTAATGTAGATATGCACACACACAGATTCATTTTAGTAAAAGAGAATGCTATCGTCAGGGTTAATCGGTTATAGAGGCTATTTTGTGCATTAGCTAAAGGTACATTACGTGTAAGTAGCATTGCTTCACTGCAGGCAGGCTACAGGAATGTGCATTGTTACGGAGCATATGTGCTTAGTTAAGGATCAGCTTTACCTGTGTTCTGGGGAGGATTTCTGGATCTGCTGGGATTCTGCCCAGAATTTCACACAACACAATGCCAAAGGAGAATACATCTACCTGGTGGCGAAAACAACTTTGGGTCAAATGTAAAAAAAAATATCATGATAAAATAAAAGGCATTGACTAAATTAAGACAAACAAAAAGGGTGTTTTAAAAAGCGTGAGCGTCGGGCACTTAACCAGCCGCCTAAACCCCGGTCGCCCTTCGCCACTTCCGTACTTTGCGGTCGTAGGGCTCTCCTCTCAGCATCTCGGGTGCCATCCAGAAGGCCGAGCCGACCAGGGACAGCTTCCTCTCGGGGTCCTTAACCGGCAGCTCCACCACCTCCCGGGCCAGGCCGAAGTCGGTCACCAGGGCCTCTCGGCCTCGCGCCGTCACCCTGATCAGGCAGTTCTGCACAAACACACGGGCGACGGATGACATTTGTTCCCCTTCACCGCAGCCTGCCACCATTAATTGGGCATTACCGACGAACGTTAATATATTTTATCATCTGCTCCCTGCAGAGCATCCGAAGACCCATATCATTAGCGCTGATTTTAATGTAATTTCCCATTTTACACAGGGGTTCCATTCCACGCAGATACGCATTGCTCATAATTCCATAGGACTGATGAGCCGGCAGCGGGCAACTCGCATTCAAGCCATTAAGCACAGCCCGTGATTAATTCTTGACGGGTGATATTCTGTCGGTAAATTTGCTTTCATCCCGACTATGCTGGGTGTCAGGATTAGGATAATACCAGGATCTGGGCCTGAGGGAAAGCACCTCCCGACACAGTGGCGTGCTCCAGCTGAAAAGGAATGTCGGATTCGCTGAGCGCCCTGGGGTACGTTAGAGAACCACAGCAGGCCAAAGTGGCTCCGCGGATTGTTGCCCAACCAGGCCGTCTTTGACTGCTCCAGACACACAGTCCTCAACATTCCTCTGCTGATTAATTACCCTTCTCCAGGGGACTACTAAGCATCATTACACCCTTCCATGCACCCAAAACAACTTCAGAGTCAGCGTCCTTTACGCGCGGTCATCACAAGGTTCTGACGGTGAGCGTCAATACAGCAGGCAGGACTGGGCTTCAACGAGCAATGGAGTCATTACAGAAACCATTTGCTAGTGCTGCAAAAATCAACCCTAAAGTCAATACAAAGCCAGGGGATTTGTGTCTGCCTTGCATCGAACGGAGGGGCTGCCGTATTGCAAATTTCCGCTCGATAGCCGGCGATCACAGCCGTATCTTAGGGAGCCCTCCGCCACATTTAGTTTCGACCAGGGGCCTCACGCCCCTGCCAACGTTGTGCTTACAGGTGGGTATTGACCATTTGACCTAATTGCTCATTTGAAACTTCTGCACTGCAATACAATCTGAAACATCTGCTAACGCTGCTAACGCTGTCATCACAACGAGGGCGCAGATGCACGGATTGACGTAGAGATGTAGCACGACAGCGGCTAGCGATTCAAAGGTACGATTTGAAATTCACAGTGGAATTAACGTTAAACATACTTTAAATTAAAAATGAAAAATTAGTAGAAATGTTGAATGATTAGTGCTGACATGATGCTGTGTCGATAATTTCTGCCGTGTCGAGACTTAAAATAGATTTTAAAAAGGGGGGAAAAGGGTGGTGTATGAAAAACTGTATATCGGAACAAACATCTTATTTTACCATAACATAAATGTCAAATGTCTGACATAAGACATACAGTGAGGAAACACAACGATTGGCCGAACTAAACGACTAGGTCTCATCAAAAAGCTGGCCTAAATCTACATCTGGCCCTATACGACACATCCGAACCCATATGATCATATACGAGATAAGGTGTCCCTGGGGCGCCCTAAACAGCCAATGAAGACTGAGATACCGTGATACCGAGGTGTGAAAACTGAGGCACAGGGTGCAAGATTGGAAAGATTTAAAAAAAGATGGAGATCTCACACATCAGACACTGCCTTCCAAGAACTAGCAGATCGGTAGAACCCAGAAGAAGAAAAAAAACGCGTTAACTGGCAGCTAGCCACGCAACCAAGCGTTCTTCATCTGTCTACGTGGATATGAGTGGGCTGTCCAGAGATTATTGGCATTCTGCCATGACTGCAGAAGTCAAGGGGCCTAAACACGTTTAATAGGGAGGCACTAATTTTCCAATTACGTTCACTGTTTTTTATTGCCACAGACAAATGCGCAGGCTACAGTACATTGACAGTTTTTAATTAACCTTCCTCCAACGAGTAACGCTTCAAAACGCAAGCCGTCTTGTGTAATCTGGTCAATTAACCAGGAAGTTTTCTTTCACCAAAACAGTTTGTTTTGCCCTCTCCCCTCCCACACACACACACGCTCCCCTACCTTGGAGTTGAGGTCCCGGTGGTAAATGTTCTTGTAGTGCAGGTAGATCATCCCTCTGGTGATGTCAGAGGCCAGGTTCACCTTCTCTCGCCAGCTGAGGGAGACATCCTTCCTGGCCAAAAGCTCCTCCAGACAGCCCCCGCTCACATACTGGAGGATGTGAGTGAGTGAGTGAGTGAGTGAGTGAGTGAGTGAGAGAGAGAGAGAGAGAGAGAGAGAGAGAGAGAGAGAGAGAGAGAGAGAGAGAGAGAGAGAGAGAGAG
>JAOYSI010044525.1:0-27344 GCA_025775065.1 Hiodon alosoides | reverse complement strand
TCCGTTTGGTGTTGGCGTGGGTCTTGTTGTCCCGGGGCGGCGTGCACCGCCGGGGCCGGCGGCGGGGGGGGGGGGGGGGGGGGGCGGGGGGGGCCGGGCTTTAGCGTTTGTGTGGGGCTTTGCGCTGTGTGTGGTGCCTTTGGGGGCTGTCATGTTCGGTCGGGTGCGCCAGCGACTTGTGTGTGTGTGTGTGGAGTGTGGCCAGGGGTGGGCAATTGTAATGTATATTTTGATTACTGATTGAAAATTTAAATTGGGCGACAGGTTCCTTAAGCACCTATTTTAAACGCATGCATTAGCTTCAGTGGCCCACGTTAAGTCACTGTGCTCTGGTGTGTGTCAGTGTATGATGTTTTGAATGTTTATTGCATGTGCAGTGTGTCTTTTTTCTCTTCACTTCCCGTCTCTTACATTTCCAGTGTCATTGACTGTTATCCTCTTTATTTTGGTGGTGTTTTTCTGTTCCTTCTGTGTGTGTGTCGCACTGTCTCTCTCCCCCCTCCCCCTGCTTCTCTCACACTCCTATGCACTCTCACACAGACAGAAATATATACACACATACATAGATATGCAGACAGACAGAAAAGAGGGCTTGGATATAAGACATCACAGATATGCTGTAGGAATGTTTATTTTTGTTTTTGCTTTTTCTTCTCCCCCATTCCCTCTCTGCATGTGCTGTTCCCCTCCTGTTCATCCTCAGTTATTTTGATTTTCTGTGCATCCTAATCTATGCTTGGTTTCTTTCAGACGTGGTGCAGGATCCCTCTCTCCCAAGTCATGTTATTGATCGCAGTAATAGTAATTGTAGGAATTATATATTTCATTTTATCTTGCCTTAATGTTGCTACCAGACTAACAGAAATGTTAATTGGCTTAAAGGTCTTCAGCTTTTTTGTCGTATTACTTACTAGTGCTGTCTCCTCAATTGTTCTTTTACACTTTTCTATTGTTTGAGAAGGAGACGCAAATGCCTTTAGGTACTAGAAAGGGTATTTGAGAAAGATGAATTGCCTTGTTTTGAGACTGCTGGGAGCGTGAGAGAGAAGGTGACTGTGCCTGGTGTGTGTTTGTGTCCCGTGTTTCACAACTCAGACACAGAAGAACCGTCTTCTCCATGGAAAAGCCTAAGACTTTTTGCGAGTTTATCTGATTTAATCCAAGAAGGGTGACATCTTCATCTCTGCATCTTCATCTTCCTTTACTCTTTATTTATCAGAAACCACACAGAGGCCAAACCGCACAAGTGCCCCCACTGCTCCAAGTCCTTCGCCAACTCCAGCTACCTGGCGCAGCACATCCGCATCCACACCGGAGTCAAGCCCTACACCTGCTCCTACTGCCAGAAATCATTCAGGCAGCTCAGTCACTTACAGCAGCACAACAGGTAATGGATACAGTGGAGCCTCCCATCTCCCGATTCGGTCCTCTTTTGTTCTTGTCTTTGCCTTCCGGCCCTGTATGGCTTTGCTGGATTTCTGTCTTTTCTGTGATTCGACCCTTGTCGTGAGTATACTTCCTTGATCTGTGATTTTACTTTTTAAATCGTCTTATTACTCCTGTTGGCTATGTAGGACCTTTTATACAATTGCGTTTTCTTCACTGATCGTATGTAAAGGTATGTAAACAGATTAACAGTGCTGCAGCGCTCCCCAAGAGGCACAGTCAGCAAAGGCGCTCGCCTGAACCTTATGATCTGGAGACGAGTCTGACTGGAAGTGTATAGCGATGTTGCACAATTGGTGTAAAGTCAGACGGGGTGGGGCTGGTGGGAATCGCCTGATCTTATATTGGCTTGTTTCCCAATCCTTGTCCTGGAGGCCCACTGAGCATATCTTATCATTTAGGATTGATTGAGCCGTTTAATTTAATGAGGGGTCTGTATTTGATAACTTTAGACAGTTACGTTTTTCTTAATTTTTTTTCTTAAATGAAATGTTGCTATCCCTTTTACATGAATCTATGTTTTTTGACTTTTTATAATCAGCTGCTTATAGTGAACAAATTGTCCTGGATGGATGTGATCATTTTAAGTGAACTGCACTGTATTAATATAATTAGTAATGGAATTTTATTGACCATTAAAATCTCATCAGGCTTGGAAAATGTCATTAGAAGCATTTAATTAGTCCCAGTTATCTTGCATTTTGAATTTCACAAATTAACAAAAAAAAATGATACTTATGTTTATAAAAAAATATTTAAAAAATTTAAACTCTGTCAAACCCAATTAAGAAGTAGGTTGGGAACAAAACCAGCCTACACAGAAACACAGGTGGCTTAATGGCAACTGGGATAAGAGGAAACTAGTCGTCGAGACTTACGCACCCTCCCCATGTGTAGCAGCAGGGTTTGTAGCAATCATGCATTAGTACTATTGGCCGTCCCTAATAGAATTCCTAGAAAACTAAAAAATAATTGGTGATTCAAAAAGTGCTGCCGAGAGTTGGAATTCATTGAGTTTGTTTGCGTGTAGGATCCACACTGGAGACCGACCGTATAAGTGTGTGCATCCAGGCTGTGAAAAAGCATTCACCCAGCTCTCCAACCTCCAGGTATAGACTTCAGTTGGTGTTTCATTTTTCTCTGTATTAACAACACTTGATTGTAAACATACGTATGCATTTCTGTGTATTGTGAATGGTTTTTAGGATCATTGTCTTGACGTCGCTGAAATGTATCCCCTGCCATGAGACAATCCCAATATATAACCCTGTTGTTTAAATGAAGATGTCATGTAAGGTGACGACAATGACTGCAATATTTGTACCTCTCTGCCAAACTCGCTCAGTCACACCGGCGGCAGCACAACAAGGACAAGCCATACAAATGTCACAACTGCAACCGAGGCTACACAGACTCGGCCAGCCTGGAGGTGCACCTTTCCACCCACACTGTCAAGCACGCCAAGCTGTATTCTTGCGGTTTGTGCAACCGCACCTACACCTCGGTATGCCCTACATCTCCCATCTCACACGGCCTCTTTCCCTGTGTAATTTCTTAAGCAGCCTGGTTTGTACTTCCTCCTTACTAATCTTTCTCTCTTTTCCATCTCAGGAGACGTATCTTATGAAACACATGAGGAAGCACAACCCTGACCCCATTAGCGCCGCCGCAGTTGTTGCTGCTCAGCAGTCCCAGCAGCAGCAACAAAGCCAGAACCAGCCTGGTGGTGGAGGGGGGCAAAGCCGAGGGGAAAGAGGGGAGGGTGGGGCCGCAGGGGGTGGGGGAGCTGGGGGAAGTGGTGGGCAAAATCAGAACCAGGGCAACCACAGCAATCCCAGCAGTTACCCCCAGACGGATGGGGTGCCCTGCCCCTTTGACCTGCATCAATACAAGACAGTGTCGGCTGGCGACATCCAGTACAAGTCCGTCAGCGTGGCAGACCTGTCGGCTCACAAGGACCTCTGCCTCACTGTCTCCACCTCTGCCATTCAGGTGGAGCATCTCAATTCATAAAGTTGGGGTGTGAAGCAGAGAAAGTGGGAGAGAGCGGTGTGGGAGGTGGGAAAGACGGCACAGAATGCGTGAGTAATCGAGAGGTTGGTATTTATCTGAAGACAGACTGAAAAGATGGACGGTGTGAAGAAGCTGGTGAAGTTGGAGGGGTTTTCCTCGTGGATAACGATCATTCAGCACTGAGTGGGCACTGGGGATGACAGAAAGTGGGATGAGGGAGAGCATGCGTGAAAGTGGGACCTCTTTTCTCACTTTTCATTATTCTTAGTTTAATTTCCATTTATTTTATTTTTCAGGGGGGATTAGTATTTTAATAGAGTCGGTGTGAAAGGGTTTAACAAGTGATAAGGAGAATGAATGAGGAGAGACATGGGTGACTGAAAAGGCAAAATGCTTTTTATGTTTTACATAACGTTTAGTTTTTTGTTTATTTGGGTCATTTTGTATCTTCCTGCTCTTCCCTTAAAAGCTACATTGGCAAAGGTATAACAGTAATGATATATCAGTGGTATTGATACAAACGGTTGCCAAGCACTCTTTTTATACTTTCATACAGATATCTGTAGACGTATTTTTTCTGTTATAGTTTTCATTCAGTTGGAACATTTACTGTAATATGTAAAATATGCTGGTTCAAAAAAAAAAAACTTTTTTCATTGAAAAAAAGGGAAGGATGTCTCTGCTTATGAAAAGAAAATGTTTTTATATATATATATATAAATATATATATATATATATATAAATATATAAGTGTGCGTGTGTTAAATTCACACACAAAAAATCATTGACATGTATCTTGACATTGGCTGGTCACAGAGCCCAATTTCAGCCTACTTTATTGACTGAGAATGGCTGGTTCTAATGTGTTATCCTTGTAGTATGTCATCATGTGTCTAATATGGTTTTCAAAATTATAATTGCTCTCTACTTAAACTACAATTAACTACTGTTATAATGAAGTTGATGCTCCATGCTGTATAGAGTGGGGCATCTGAAGCAACTTTTTCCCTTACAAATCTATAATAAAGTCGCACAGAAACCTACCTTGACTTATTGTTGACCTGCTTTCACATTCTCTCGGTCTTCACATGTTGTGTAACTCCTTTTGTTTTTTGGAGATAGGTGCATGAATTCCGTAGTTTTATCAAGTTTTTCTCCATTCGATAACTTTCATTTTAGTCATTTTTATTTACATTGCACAAATATTTGTGTTTAGCCAATAGTATCTCGTAAATAAACATGTATTACAGATCACCCATTTATACAACTAAAACAATTAGCAAACTTTGTTCAAAGGTTCAGCTGCAGTGTCCTTCCTGGTTTGTGAGATTAGTTAAAGCATGTAATTACCACATTACATTATTCAACTACATTAATTACATTGATTTAATTAGTAATTTTAAAACTACAGTATTTACTTTCAGTAACGTGTCCATATAATTAATCCATTTACGTATGTATAAATTAATCACTGAGGATATCACTGCTATGTACTGGAGAAAGTGCTACTCAGGAAAGATTTCACCTACAGAACCTGGCTATCAGAGTTCTTGCACATTCATTGATATCAAGCAGTACCAGAGGCGTACATGGTTGCTTGTCTCACTCATCGTCCGTACCATTATTTTCTACTACGCAGGGGTTGTCATTCGTGGAGGGTTGAAATACGTGCCAGAATCTGGGGAAAAAATATATACTTCATGATAACAAATATTTATTTTAGCAGAAATCAAAGATACAAAATGTAAGTGTTGCAATTGTTTAATCAGTAAGTTTACAAACGCGTACGTTGGTACTGGCTGTATTTGTCAGCAGCAGATATGGCGCCGCTTAACATTGAGCGAGTCGAGAAACTTCACGAATGTCGACGTTGAAAGAGCACTAAAACTTTCAGGTGTCGTTGTTCACTTATGCTAGCGACATGCCAAGAAAAAAGCCTTTCAGCAACAAACAGAAGAAAAGGCAGCTTCAGGTGAAGCGGGGGCGAAAGAGAGGTATTTGTTGATATATTTTCAAGTTATGTTTTGGTTTAGTTTAAACTAGAATGAAATGAGAACTAAAATGTGCTGCATAACGGTGTGAAACGTGCGGAGAAATTATGCAGTTCATCCCTCAAATTATGCTCATCCCTCATCTACCTCCGTTTTATAATTGGCCGGATGCTTACTATTCAAAGTAGCTATATGTGTATTACAAATACAGATACAATAGCAAAATAGCTAGCCACAACAACAAGGACAATTTTATAGCTAGCTGTCAGTATGATGAATACACTCTTCGTACGTTGCTGTTTTTGCATTTCTAAAAAGTGCCTTGCTAGCTAAGGATATTTGTACCTCTTACGATGTAATCTCGTTTATATAAATGAAGAAAAAAAGCTATACGCGAGATAATCGCTTTGCTGGGTATATTCTTGCGCCAGTTCTGGATTTTCGATTTCGTACACGCCGATGCTATAAACTTATTTATACATTTATTATTACAATCTGCTGTCAATCACTTGCAATATTATGTCATCGTATTCAAGTCATGTGATTGGCATGTTAGTAGTAGTAGCGAAAATTGGGGAAAATGTCCCCAAAGCTCTAGTAGTTCATGCGAAACCATGTCGCTAATGGTTTTAACATTTGAAAAGCCACATGTGAAATCAACGTTATCTGATGCTTGATGCAGTTTTACAATTGATACGCACTTCTAAGAAGTTGATTGATTGATAGTTAATTCTGTAAAACGACACTATTTCTAACGTTAATATCAACGTTTGTATACAAGATATTCACCTTTCTTACTGCTGTTTTTTTATTAGTTGTGACGGGGTTGCGAATTGGTAATTGAAATATTTTCGGTATAGTTTGTCTTTTCATGTGATACAATATGCTAATCATATAAAATGTCGCTAATATATAGTTGGCAAATGCAACTCGTCAAAACTTTTTCGTGAAATAAATACGTGTGTTGGGCCTGTGTGAGTGGTTGTCAGGGTTTCTGTGTGTCCCCGACTCTGTGATGGATTGACATCCCGTACTGCGTGTTCCCTGCTGTGCGCCCTATGCCTGCAGCATTAGCCTCCGACACTCCACGACCCTGAATTGGCGGTTTCAGAAAATGGATGGATGGGAATAAGTGTTTATTAACTGTGTACATTTGAGCTATATAGCGGCTGATTTGACCATGAGATGGCGCTCCAGGATAGATCCCCGACCTGAAGTGCTTTATTGCGAGTCAGAAGATACTAGTGTGTCAGTGTGATGTTTATTGTTTAGACGTATCAAAACATATAAAATATCCAGTTCCATTTGCTTATTGTACATGTGTATAAAAACAAGATAAAAATGTTTGCCCACCCTATTTCTTTGCCATATAGCCAATTTGGCTGCTGATATAATGCCTGATATGAAAATCTTCCATTAAAATCTACATTTGCTGGAAAAGATTCTAAAAAAAACTGTCCAGTCAATTTTGTTTTGATCCCTCTTTCACATGTCCACAAACAATGTTATAGAACGACCAAAGGTTAAAGTAAGTGAATTGAAGAATTAAAGGAATTGTATCTGTATGGTCTGGGGACCTGTTAAGAAATATAATACCCAGGGTCGGTGTGCGGTAACTGGCCATGAGCACCTATATTTTGTATTAATATTGTGTCTTGTATATTGTGATAGAATTCACTGTGAGTGTCTTATACTTTTTACTTATCCACTCAATGCCCTGGAGGTGAGACAGGCTCTGGCCCCAGCAGCCGAAATGTAAGCGCGGAGCGGGGGATGGAGAGAGACAGACAATCAGACACATCAGACAGTGAGACTACAGATTTGAAGAGGCTCAACCAGCAACCTACTCACAAAGACGGCAAATATGACCCAAACAGGTGGGGGAGTCATGTGATAGCCAAGTTATGTGAAATGGAAAAATATCACTGTAAAAAAATGTAATATCTTCAGTTGTGAAATAATTATAAAGCTGCCAATATGAGTGGCTATATATGAGGTTTTTTTTTAACCACATTCTCTGTGTGTGAAGGTATCGCCTGCACTTTGAGAGGGAGAGCAAGGAAGAGATAGAAAGATGCAAGAAGAGGGCAATGGAGAAGGTTCTTCAGCCAGTAGCAGAGACCAATCTGGAGCTTAACATCAATGACATTTACCCTCCCGAAAAAGGTCTGAGATGGAATCTTCTTTGTTGCGTTCAGTTGCCGCCTAAGGGCAACTGTCTCTCAGTTGCCTTACAGTTGTTAGATAGTTTTTAAAATTTAAGAATCCTATAGTCTCTCTGTGTCTCGAGAACGTTTGGCATATCTATACCGGAGTGCAGAATTCTCATCATGGATTACTGTATCAGGATGTAAAGAATTCTTTGAGTGTCCAGGTTTGAGGGGCAACTATAAGCCTTTGTATTCTGGCAAAGCGATGGAGTTAGTCCGGAAATGAAGTGTTGAGGTGGACTGAAAACCAGACACCCTGCAAATCTCTCTCTTCCTCACAAAGGGTTGAATTTCCCACGGCGACCCACGTGGAATTATGGTATGGCACGGGAGGAGCTGCTTAGGAAGGAGGAGAGGTCATTCCGGGAATTCCTGGACAACCTGCACTCCCGCAACCCGCCAGGTTCTCTCAGTCACTTTGAGTACAATCTCGAGGTGAGTGAAATAAAACTATTAGAAATCTCAGAATAAATTGACGTATGCTTGTCAGCAGCACATATTTGCATTTTAAATAAAACGATTAAGGGGGCAGGTATGGTTTCTAAAACATTCATGGAATAGCGTATTAAACAACTTCAGGTACTGTTTATGAGTGTGGTGTCTTCTTGTCTTGGAGATTTGTGAAGAAAGTGGTAGAGCAGGGAGACATTCTATTAGCACACAGGATATGTTTCAATCTACAGAGGCAGTACATTGATCCAAAAAGTCTTTGGCAAAAAGGCTTTGTCTTCTCACTTCCTCCAGTAGACCTTACAGGCATATTCACCAATTGGAAAGTAATTGGTAAGCAGGACTTGCATCTTGTCTTATGATCACCTATCATTTGTCTTATGATCATTTATCTTAACATTTATGGACACCTTAGTGTTTTTGTTCCAGCACTTGTTGTTGAAGTTTAATCAAACTTGGCATATGATACCATTTTCATACTGGCCTTGAGTGCGTCTGAATTGTTTGTTTAGATGATCTAGTGAAGATAGTCATCATATTAAACGGCAAATAATACATGTGCGTGTAAGGCATTGTTCTCATGCCTCCTGGGAATTGTAGTCGTACTGTGCCTGGCCAACAGGACTAAATTACCTTAAAATGGGTAGTGGCAGCCTAAAGCCTGTTGCCCAAAATACCGGCCCTCGACCACAGTGCCCGGAACTTCATCGCAATATATACATATATACATATGTGCCTGTCCTAACCAAAGAGGACTTAAAGTTAATTTCAAGGCAATGTGAATTGGGTGTGAATGTGGCAAAGACGGGCAAGAAATCGGTTCACGTGTTCACTGTTGGGTTTATGTTTGGGTGGGCAGGAAGGTGTTTGACATCCTTTGCATGTTAAATCATACTCCGGTTTCATTTGAGAAATGCTCATCTACTGTGTAGACATCCACATCCATATTAAAATTTTCTTTCACATCACTCTCTCTCCTTTGATTTGGATGGTCCTTTCGTTGGTAGTAAAAAAAAAATAAACATGATTGACATTGTATTGGCCAAGTATTGGCCGTCCACATCTATTTTCAAGACTGACTTACTTATTCTTATGACCTGCTGTGTGTTTCTGGGGACATTTTACTGATGCCCTGAGGACTGAGATGGCCTGATAAAAACTGCAGTGTTCATGTGATGCAGTATCATGAGAGTGTTTAAGAAACATATGTGACGTATTTGCCGTAACCTCATATGTGCTCTGTCTCAGACTTGGCGACAGCTGTGGAGAGTGCTGGAAATGTCAGATGTGGTTCTCCTCATTGTAGACATCAGATACCCGGTAGAGTATCCTTTATTATTACTGAAGTATTCAAAAACCTTTCCATCTTTCATATTCGATGTGAAATAATCCTGAAACTTACTGGATCACATTATATGGCGTGCAGTATTGGTCGGTTTCAGGAAATTGCACCTTGGGTTACAATAGGTGACGATGGTGCTAATTGACAATGTTGGTTATGGCTCTAGACAGGATGTTTTGTTCAGGATGGATCTTGCATTCATTAACAATCTGTGAAGCAGTCCTGGTACTAGTGTAAATTAGGTATCTATGTGACGTTGTCTGGAGGTTGTAATTCAATGGGTAATTCAATTTCTGTAATAAATGTAACAAATGTTTATATATTGTATAATATGTTTTTAAAAATACAAGATCATAGTGAAATACTGTGATGTGTGGTTATGGCTCAAGTTAGCAAGTGAGCATTCTAGATAATATATGTTTATTAATTGAATTATTAATATGTGGGAGTTGAATACTTATGGTAACAACATATTTCCATCTGTCATTTTTCAACAACATATTTCCAAACATTAAACCAATATCACCTTACAATATTTTTTTTTTTTTGAGTTTGAGTGTTTTAAAATAACATCTTAAACAGAACAGAATTTAAATGAACTTTTTAATTTATTTTAAATTAAATTGACAGCCCTCCTATGGTAATTAGTTGCACTTCCCTCCCAACATGCTGGTGTTCCTAGCAAAGCAAAATAATGTTATTTTATAGCATGAACTTTTCACACATTTGGGGATACTTTTAATTAATGTGTCCTCCAGTCGAAGGATTAATATTCCAAGGGATTTTAGATCTTTAAAAAAAAAAAAAACTTCTCTGAACCTCCACCAGATGGAGCCAGAGGCAATGACTGTACTTTTAATTTTCTGTGTTTTCATCTTTCTGCGTTTACCAGATTCTCCAGTTCCCCCCGGCTTTGTACCATTACATCACTGACGAGCTCCAGAAGCAGGTGATCCTGGTTCTAAATAAAGCTGACCTATGTCCCGCCCCTCTAGTGCTGGCTTGGAGGCACTACCTCTCGTCTCTTTTCCCCCACCTGAGTTGTGTCTGCTTCACCTCTCACCCAGGGCAGCCCTACAACACAGGTGAGCTGGAGATCAAGGATAACACCATGTGGACTCAACCACCAGACTGTGTTTGTTTTTGAGAAATGGTTGACACACTGTGTGTGTGTGTGTGTGTGTGTGTGTGTGTGTGTGTGTGTGTGTGTGTGGGATTGGGTGGCAGGAAGTTGGTAGGGCAACATGCAACATGGCAGAGCCTTGCAAGCTGGCAGTGGCATCAGGAGAGGGGTGGCTCTCCTCCAATGAACACTGAACTTCCTGTATGAGTGACCAATGGCCTGAAGGTGCATCAGCCAAAGGAGTCCGTCTGCATTGTCTGTGTGCGCAACTGCAGTAGCCCAGGCATGATTAGAAAATCCAAATCGGACTAGTATGAAGAAAAATTACTGGCTATTTCAAATTCGGCATCAATCATAAGCATATGTTCATTAATGAAGGCTGCATTTTTAGCAAATGCCCAAACTCCTATACAGATCCCTCAATATTCATATATTCCCTTTGTTGAATGTAAGCAAAAATGTGATTAAATGAAAAGATTTTTTATTTTCTGACTCCAGTGCTTCAGAAGAAGAGGATAAGGAAGAAGGTGGGGTGGGGTCAGGCGGGCGGCCCCATACACATTCTCCGAGCGTGTCAGATGATAGCGGCTGGGAAAGGTGAGGCGGAGCGAGCAGGGCACCTAAAGCACATGGTTACTGTGGTGTTAAAGACACTGTAATGGCCTCTGCAGTCCACATCATTTCACATCCTATATGTCCAGTGTGTTGTTGCATTTCCTGATGATGGTTCCCGAGAGTGCCAGGGTTTGTTGGGTTTTGGTTATGTTTCTGTGGCGTGCGTGAAGTCCTTTGGGTTAGCCGTTTCAAGTAATCTGTTGTATTGCCACAGTCGATCTGAGCAGCTGGGAACAGAAGATCCAGAGAGATTATTTTGCTGAGTGTCATGACGGGGATAAGGAAGAGGACGAGGCGGATTCTGTGTTAGTGGAGTACCATAGCGATGTCGCCATGGAGATGGGGAGCCCCTCCCGGGAGCGTTTTATGGATGGGACACTCACTGTCGGCTGCATTGGTAAGTGCTGCTTTGACACATCACAACTGTGAATCCCTGTTCTCATCTATAAAGTGCAGATGGAATTAATTTACCAGGTGTTCAGTTCTGATGGGAATCCCGCTCCGTGTGTCTTCCAGGTTTCCCCAATGTGGGGAAGTCCTCTGTGTTGAACAGTCTCGTTGGAAAGAAGGTGGTGAGCGTGTCTCGCACCCCAGGTCACACCAAGTACTTCCAGACTTATTACCTCACCCCCACTGTCAAACTCTGTGACTGTCCTGGGCTGGTCTTCCCCTCATGCGTCGAAAAGCAGCTGCAGGTTTGTGCGTGTTTGCGTGCATCCCTGTATGTGTGTGCATGTGTATGTGTGTGCATGTGTGCATCTGCCTGTGTGTGTGTGCATGTGTGCCTCCGCGTGCATCTGCGTGCATGTGTGTGCGTCCGCGTGCATGTGTGTATGTGTGTGCATGTGTGCATCTGCGTGCGTGTGTGTTCATGTGTGTGTATGTGTGCATGTGTGCATCTGCGTGTGCATGTGTGCATCCACATGCATGTGTGTGTGTGCATGTGTGCATCCGCGTGTATGTGTGCATTGCTTCGTGCGCGTGTGGCCTTGCCGTTTCCGGCCTGATCCGGTTGCTCTCTCAGTTTTTACGTTGATGTCTGTGGCCGGTGTCAGCTCTGATTATGTTGTGAAAGGTTGCCCACTGACATCTCTTCCACACTCTTTCTGCCGCGTAGATCCTGGCCGGTTTATATCCAGTGTCACAGGTTCAGGAGCCCTACAGCTCGGTGGGCTACCTGTGCGAGAGGACTCCCTTCCTCTCTGTCCTCAAACTCAAGCATCCCAGCCCAGAAGGAGGCGAAGAAAGAGGGGAAGAGAGGTGGACTGCGTGGGACGTTTGTGAAGGTAACTGGCTGCTGCATTACACCTGAATTTTATTTAAAGCTGCTTATTGTGCATTAATAGCAATTTATTTTTGAAAATGTTTGCGTTGTAGTTTGTGTACTGTCACCTGAATGCAGCTTTTTCACCTGCCTTTTCCAGCTTGGGCAGAGAAGAGAGGGTACAAAACAGCGAAAGCAGCCAGGAACGACGTGTATAGAGCAGCTAACAGCCTACTGCGCCTGGCTATAGACGGGAGAATCTGTTTGTGTCTCACACCGCCCGGCTACGCTGCTGAGAAAGGTCAGTGAGATTGGAAAGCATGAGCGGATACTACACTATCACACGCGAGCGCGGATGTGTAGAATGCTCTTCTTATGCTGTGACATTTTTAATATCAAAAGACCAGGTTCGGATTGCTTGTGTCGGATTTGTTTTCGGTAATGAGCTGGGCCAAGTGGTGCTTGATTAATTTATAAATTAATAAACTGGTACCGCACAATTAAGCAACTAATCAGGCTAGATGAGTCAGGTTTTTTTTTTTTTTAAACGTATTGTCAGGACAGCGGTTTAGTCTGATCATTTTTTTTTGTTAGTTTGGTTGTTTTACCGTCTGCCCTCCTCTTCCTTCAGTTAAGTGGGAGTCCCATCCAGAACTGGCGGATATCATCGCCCTGCAGGGGAGGGGGGAGGAAGAAGGTGTGGGAGATAAAGAGGAAGAGCTTGCGGAGTCCAGCTCAGAGCCGGAGGAGGAGGAGGAGGAGGAGGACCGAGACGCTGATGATGACGAGGACGGTGACGACGTTGACGAGTGCTTTGTCAAGCCTGCCAGGAGGAAGCAGCCCAAACAGGCCCTGCCCGTCAACATGTTCAGTGTTCTGGGGCAGGAGGACTGTGACTGAGGGGCTTTTAACCCTCTCACTTTCTCATTCCCTCACTCCCTCAAATGTCTGTTCCCTCTCCCTTCCCTCTGTTTCGTACCTCACATACCGCAACCTTACGGTCTGTAAAATCAAGCGGTTATTTTTTTTACTTTTGCCCTGTGCCTGATGAAACCCACAGTACCGTATTTCTTTAATATTTTTTTTTTTTTTTTTTTCACCCGCTGGATTATTGGAGGTACTGATTTGTACAATCATTGATTGGTTTGGTTTTTAATCAGTTATTGAAAGGTGTGTTGCCAAAGCTCTATAGATTTCTAGGGAACAACCTCAGTAAAATGCAATGTGACATTTAGGGGAGAGGTTATCTGAACCCGGGATTTCCAGACCTTCGGGGGCTGTAGTCCTGTACTATATAGGTTGTAAGGTAGTGTTATAACTACTACACAATGCTGTAAAATTGCAACATTGGCTACTGCAGTTTTTATTATATACAGTATTACATTATGCAAAGTTGTAATTTAACAGTATGAAATTCTACAGTACTGTGCTATTAGGTTCTGTAGTACCTCGTGCATTTTACCATAATACAGCACTCCAGTACTATGTTACTTGTAATTGTACTAAAATTAAATGTACCGATAGCACTGTAGTACTGTATGGGTTAGTTTTCTGATCTGAGGTGCTTTTTATTTTTGTAGTACGATATTATAAACTACTACTGTAATGCAAAAGATGTAAGGATTGGATTACGTGGTATGTTTTCAGCATTCCCAGTTGCATTCCTATGATACCTAATGAAACTGGATTTCTCCGCAATAAAATCATTGCAGTGACATGTCTTGATGGCATTAAATATGGCCAGTTTTTTTTTCCCTCCATCTCCATATGTTAGTTGCTAGATATTGACTGGGTTATCAGATTTACTATGATATTGTGTGCATTTTTTACAGTGCTTTACAGGGTCCATATATAATGGGATTAGATTTGTGTTTGTGTGATTGGATTGGAATTATTATTGGATTTTGTATATTTTGTGTATGTTCTAAAATATTGCATAAACCATATCTTTAAACTAGGTTTATCTGGTGAATCATAATAGGATGCTTTTTTTTAATAAACAGAAATCATCCGGCATGTGACATCCAACAATTATTTGAAGCACCCTGGTTGTACAATGGAGGCCGGACTCCAAAAACAAACAAATAATTATTTTTTATTTACTTGTGTACAGCTTCATAAATTTTCAAATTAATCATTGGTGTGTAAAATGTTTTATTGAAAAGATTGGTTATTAAGACGCATGTGGCTTGAATTAGATTGAGGGGCGAGGGGAGTCCTTTTCTTATGACGCAAGACCCCGTCTTCTCGTAAACCCCCACCACTGTAACTCATCAGTAATGAATAAGCTGCTTGCAAGTGGCAGAAAATTCACATACCTGGAAACTGAATTTCTTTAGGCAGCGATGAACTCCTTCCTCCTCTAAAGCATAGGATTGAGCTGGAAAGGAGGCTGCCATTTGCCCTGCTGGAACTCTGTTGGAATACTCCATAACTAAATCTTTTTGTGCCTGGTTAAATCCTGAACAGTAAGGTTACTCCAAAACAAATGTTAATATAAATATGAATATGATGACAGACTATGGCAGGGCAGAAGACGGACATACATGTGCACACACAAATACACGCACACGCACGCACGCACACACAAGACCCTGGTGCTGACAGTGTGAGACACCTGCTGAGCCACAATAAATATGTTTATATATAATATTTATCATTCAGATATGCTTATGTGTGTGTGTGTGTGTCTGTCTTTCTGTTGGATGTATTTATTACTGCTAATTTGTTATTTATATTCTATGGACTATTAATTGTTTGGACAATCTGTTACAGATACTCATCATTTAACCCCTGAAATGAACTGGCTCCCAGTATTCTTAAGGGGGATTACCAGGAATCTGTCACCCATGAGTTACCAAGAAAGCATATAAAGATCTGTTCTTAGAAGTAAAGTGTTCAAAGTGAGTCAGTGTTATCTTACAGAGGTCACAATGCTGTGACTTGGTCATCGTTGTTTTTGTTGTGCAAAGCAGTTTTGTGTAGTGACTTATGTTCAGTCCTAGTGAGGTAGACCGAGCTCCCAAGCCAAACATCTGAATATCATCAAACTGTGGGAATGAGCCATCTTGAATGTAAAACATTCTAATCAAAAAAACTTCACAAAGTCCACAGATACATTTCCTTTATTCTCCTTTGCATTGTAATATTATTTGAAGTTTGTAGACGGCTCTGCTATGATTTTAAGGGGAATTACAGATATGCTCTCAGCTGGTTTGCATCTTATCTTTCTGGTTGCTCTGACCAGGTTTCCTGGAGAGATGCTGTCTCTGCCCTGCACTTACCACTGTAGTCCCCCAGGGCTCAGTATTGGGCCCCCTGCTCTATATACATGAAATTTCTAGGCAAAGTTATCTCTGCTCATGGGTTTCCATATCACTGATGACACTCAACCTTTTCTTTCATTTCCCCCTTCACAGATCTCTGAATTACTCCCACATATCTCCTCCTGCCTTCAGGGTGTGTCCACGTGGATGTCTGATCACCACCTCAAACTCAACATTGGCCTAAACGGATCTGCTGTATCTCCCTGCCAAACACACTCCTTTTCAGAATGTGTGCATCGGATGCTGTTTCGGATCCACCACAAGATCCTCACCCTCACTCACCAAGTTACCACCGGAATAGCTACTGTGTACCTCTGCACGCTAATCTCGGCCTACAACCCCACCAGATTCTTGCAATCCTACACACCAGGCCCCTAGTGGTTCCTCCATTAAGGATTCAAACATTGTCCAGTAGACTCTTATCGTCACTTCCTGAGAACTTCAGACGATCTGAGGTCTACACTGTCTTCAAGAGGAAACTCTTCTGACAATATCTCACAACACGGTCTTGAAACCCACCCCGCCAACCCAGGGAACTGATGTTGTAAGGATGCTCATAATGTGGTTGTTGATGCTTAGATTAGGTTGCTCTTGATGTGTATGCTTATATTATGCATGTTTATGCTTAGATCATGATGCTTTTAATGTGCATGTATAATTTATGCATGTTTATTGATATTATGTTTTCTCCTTTGCAGCATTAGTCTTTATACATTCTCTCAGTAATTATCATTAGGGCTAGGTAGCTCAGTTTCTTATTGCACATTAACCCCAAAAACTACGGCACTTTTGTAGGTCGCTCTGGATAAGAACGTCTGCTAAATGACTAACATGTAAAAATGCAAAATGCGTGGTCTACAGACAACATATTATTGGAAAATAAAATAAAAATCTGTATTCTACTCATATTTTTCTAACCACCAACATTTAATTTAGTGATTAACAGTTTTCAGCTGTCCGCAGGAATCTGTCTACATGGGTCTAGTGTGGGGGGAAAGTTGAAATTGCATGTGTTTTCAAACCACGCTAATTTACTTCTACCTCGTCTACTGATTACTTGCAAGTTTAGTTTAGCTAACAGAGCATACAGTCTTAACCGTAATGAGACTTTGAAGGAACCCGTGCTAAGCAACCTGCAGAGGGCGTGTTTATGAAGCATCTTGTTTTTAAGGCCCAATCTTTATATTTTGTGATCCTAACCTCTGCTGATACGTCTCGGTTTTGTAGTTGTATGGTCTGGTTATGTATATCAGTCAGTTTGTACAGCCCTGCGTCTCTGTACTTGAGTATTGCTCTGCATTAGTCGGTGTATTTTTCTGTGTGTGCTGCAGCCTATGTGTCAATAGGTATTTTTAGCAGACTCTCTCACTGCATTGCAATGGCACTCATTAGATGACTCCACTCTCACTCCACATAGAGGGGAAGCTAGCAGGGGCTATTGCTGAGAAAATGAGGCTTAGAAACATATCGGGGGAATTAGGGCAGGGTGAGGAACTTAAAGGGACATTTCAGTAAAAAAAAGTACTTGCAGATGAATCAGCTTAAAGACCCACATAATCATAGTGTTTTCATAATGAAATTGAAATACACAAATTGCTCTACAAAATAATATTTATCTGGAAAGGGAAGCACGTTAAACATGCTAAAGTAATTTGGGACTAAAAAAAAGTATTATTATTACTTTCCCCACCACCTAAAAGGAAATGAAAACAAATCAGATTATGAGTGGCAGTCTGAACAGGGCAACAGTTGTGGAATAGCACGACGTCCAGCAAGACGACAGCAGTCTCACACAGCAGGCTGGTGAAACTAGACACCAAAAAAAACGTATGCTACCCTTTGAGAAAGACGGTATACAACTGCGGAGTGCGGCCAAGAGACTCCATATGCCCACACAGAGGAACCACACTCTGTCAGGAGCTTACCCGCTACCTCACACACTGTAACCTGATTGTCCCGCCCGGAATACCTTCAAATATAGACAAAATGAACTGAAAAGGAGCTAAAGTGGGCCATAGGATGTAACTGACCGGGGCCATTGTGGAAGTGTATCACAGCACAAGTTGAAGCAGTGACCAAACCAATGGCGGTCAGATTACACATTGTGACAAAGCAGCTTGGCAAAGAATCATCAAGCACTGAGAGACATCATGTTTCCCTCATGCACAGCAGCTAGCCGTGTCACATTGATAAAGTATCTCACAGGCACCCTGACACTGTGGGCTGACACGGACAGGGGTCGCAGGCACAGAAATACATGAGTAGAAATGCACTCAACAAACAACGAAGCCTCTGGCTGAGGACGGAAAGCAATTTATTTGGCACTGTCAAATCCGTAGGAGCTGCCTGTTATTACAAAGTTCAGATATTTTGGGCCCCATCTTGATCATTTGAACAAGATGCATGCGAATCAGCACGGGAGATTGTGCAGGGTGAGGGACAGGCTGGGATGATAAAAGTGGAGAAACTCGACAAAACAAACAGAACTCAATGACTGAAAAAGGATCTTGAAACAACTAAACTCAACAAAGAACCAAAGTAAGATCATGCACAGAATTACAGCCCTGGACATCTACACTAAACCCTGATTTGACCTTGGAACTATCTGTCACCCCTGACACCAACACAACTTCCCAAACAAACCCTTGTAGCCATAACCAAACTCTAACCTTAACTCAAAAACCCTTGACCTCTGACATCTTCAATAGGACCCCCCAGACATGCTTAGACCACTCCCCCACACACCCAAACACTCCATACAAACTTTTAAACACTTCCCATCACATGTACATGTTACCTTTCCGATCAGATTGATTAATTTTTATATGTATTCATATTTTATTACATTAAAATACATTATTTATTTCCTTCCTTTATTTACCACATCATTCGTTAGCTTTGGGCCATGTAGTTTGTATGCTAAATATTCCAGTTTAAAAAAATGAGTCAGGCTTCCTCTGAAAATCAGTGATAGAAAAGGCAAGCGAAAGGCACATGGAAGCAGAATTCATCTGTTTGCTGAAAGGAAAATGGATGGAGAATGTAAAACGTCACTATTTTCGATGGACTTGGAGAAAGAGAGAGGGAGAGAAGCAGATTAGGTGTTTCGGCCGGAGAATGACTGGAATGTCAGTTTGTGTCAGTTCCCAGCATTCTGCAGTCTTGGCATTCTGGAACTGATCTGTGTTGTCAGAATTCTGTACCCTCTCCACAGCTGTCTTCCCTGGTGGGGTGGGGGTGCTTGTCACTGTGTACTTGCCAGATTTGGGAGTTTCATTTTTCCTGTTTCATATGGGTTTTTTTTTCTGTCTACTCTTGGTTTATGTATGTTTTGGTACAGATGAATGGATTGCACTTATATTGAATTAAATTGTGGAAATCAATTCTTTCTGTCTGAATGACCTCAGCTCTGGTGCTTGTGTCATTATATATTACCATCAACACCACAGCAAAAATGATGAAAGCTAGCTTGAGACATTTTGGCTCAATACTAACATTTGTTAAATCCATTAATCTCCCCTTGTTTCCCAAATAAATGCACAAAGTTTTCATGTTATGGAGAATTTTTGCCGTATTCTCAGAACCAATAGGCAGAAAAGTCAACATGGACGCTACCCAACTCCCTCTCTTGGAATTCCTCACAGGATCAGACCTGCTCTTTTATGCTTCACTGCCTTTCGCTCTAGGAAAAGAGAGAGAGGGAAAAGAAAAGACGTAGCCAGTGAAAAGAGAAACCGAGAAAAGAAAAAAGATGAAGGACAAAAAAACGACTGAAAGGTGCAGACCAAGACACCAAGACACAGCAAAGGAAATAAAACAATGATAATCAAGAGTTAAAAAAAACTAAAACTAAACAAATGGAGGTATGAAGAAAAAGGAGAGAGGGAGAAAACAATTAAATAGCGTTCAAAGGTCATGGTAATATTTGGAAGGGGATTTGCAGTTTCCTTGACAACCAATAAAGCTAGACTAGTGGGAAGTGAAAAGAACGACTGAAAGAAAAGCCCTGGCCAATGTAAAACTGCTGGAGTAGCCATTTTTCCAGCTTGTGATTATAATGCATATGCTACCAATGCACAGTTTGCCTTATTAAAATAATTAGTGCAGGTGCCTTGCTTTATCTGATCGAAGGTTTCTCTTACTTTTCCGGTGATACTAATACCAATGCAATGGAATGTAAAATAGCTGAGAGCTCTTACTAGAATTAACTCAAAGACTGTTTAAGAAACATTGATATGTTTTATGTTATATGTTTTTATGATATATATATATATATATATATATATGATATAGCTATCTATAGCTATTCATCAAACAAGTTAGGGAGGGAAATGTTCTTATTTCTTGAATTTGGCGATAGAGCTGGCTATAGAATGATAATGATATGCAGGGAGCTAGCAGTGCCAGATGCAACCCAGTCTCCCCTATTCAAATGAACAAAGAAACTAAGGGGGGGCGAGGCGGGTTGGGGAGGGGGAGTGGAACGAGGACACCTCCGTGATAGAACTGTGTCTGCCAGTTTTTACTTGCTTCAGTATAACGTAGCTTGGTTGTGTGTGTGTTCTACTTAATTTCCATCCTGTTATTGTCTCCTCCATGTCCATTTCAGCTTGGGTCTATCTGTGCCTTCTCTGTGTTGAACCAATCTGTCTGTGAGGCATTTCAGTCTGATAAAACCACCCCTAAAGAGGGAAACCTACTCAGTCGGCCAATGTGCTGTGGAGCCCATTTTCTTCTCTAAGGAGCAATGCAGGGGTTACAAACGGTCTTTTTGTGCAGCGATAATTTAGTGCCTGCTTGCCTCACGAGATGGGCAAGTTTTAACACATCTGTTGAACTCTTATGTTGGAAATTCTCCTCCACTCTTCTTCACTTTGATACTTTTCAGCCAACCTTTATTCAGTTTCTCTGTTTGTCACCATGTGTAACTGTTGCAGGCCTTCCTTTGTTGGATATTACAGCATTTATCTATGCATTCAGTCAGTATACTGTCTCCTCTCTTGCCTGTATTTTTGTCTGCATACCCCCCACACACACACATTTTCCCGACTTGTTTGGACATAAAAGACTTAGCTTTATGAAACTTTCGATAACAGTCATTATGGTCCATAGGTGTAATTTTAATGAAGTAACAGTAGCGAAACATATAATATTGTACTGCTCTGTGGTAATTATGAGGAGGACATTTTTACCAATATAGTGTGAGCACTTTTCACAGATAACACATATAAACCAAATTAATGTTTTTTAAAATTTATTTTACCTTTTACAAGAACTGTATATTTCAGATTTAAAATTATAGCATAAAGATATGTGTACCCAGCAAACAAAAAGTGTACACCTCTATTTAGCATCGGTGCTGTTTGGTACGAGGTGATACATAATTTATTTCCTAAGTATTCTATTTTATTTCCTACAATCCCACCATTAGTTTTTAAAAATCTATTACTCCTCGTGGTTCACGTTGATTTTCATACTTTCTAGTTAGGTCAAGGAGTCCCGCCTAGGCAGAGTCTTGATTGGTCGGGTTGCCTGGTAGGATATGCAAATAAACACCTGGCTCTTTCCTGTGATTGGTTATTGTTAGTGCAGTTATGTAAATGAGCACCTGGTGGTGTTTGCTGGTCTTGCGGGTAGTTAGGGTTTAGAGCGGGGCTCTCGTACGCGCAGTTGGAGCCGGTCTCTGATTGAAAAATAAAAAGACGGTCATATAGACGGCTAAAAGTTTCCTACATCATCGACAAAAGTTTTTTTTTGGGCTCCTCTCAGTTTTTTCTTCGATAGCAAATTAATTTTTTTAGCCTGTCTATGCTAGCATACAATTCGTTTTCCTTTGTTTATTTGTACTTCATATATTCTTTGTTTTTAAAGTAAACGGTTTTGTTGTTTTGTGAGGTTGAAAAAGATAGTACACCTTCACGGAACGCTGTGTTGGAATTATCCTTATTATCTTGGACCACAGTCGGATTATCATACTTTTTTTCACAGTTAACTAAATAAATCAAGAACTGTAGAGGCGGTGTGAAGGAGTTGTGCAGTTCTCCGTGTTTTTAGGTAAGAGGTGAGATTAACTATGTGCATTGGTATGTTTGAATTCACAAAGTGTTGCACGAACTGTTCGATTATTGCGACTATAGGCTTTCATATAAACATAGGAATTTAATTATTTTTAATTCGTCAGTGTATGTCGCCCTGTCTCTCGACAGGCGTCGGGGAGTCTGGGTCTGTATAAGGGAAAGTTAGCTGGGACTGTAGCCACGGCACCAGGATAACACACTGCAAGGTATAGTGTTGCGTCCGTTTGTTTTTTCTGAGTGACAGGGAAGTATCTGAACCCCTGACACAGACTATATTAGTATAATTTGGAAACTATCTGTTTTAGTCGTTATGTATCACCATCACTCGTTGCAATTAATAAAACGTAATAGCCTTTCGAACTGGTTGTCAGAAGAATTTTGCCCCGTTATTTGTTATGATTTAGTTATGGCGATTTGTTCTAGTGTTTAACCATGTATATTGCTGGGTTTTTACTGCGGGTATATATTAATGTAAAGTGTCTTGGTGTCATAACAGCGGCGGTAGGCTACTCTTGAGATCTGAAACTAATGTTACAACCTGTTGATTATAAGTAAACCAGCCATACATTTGCTGGATAACCTGTATAGCGTCTCATTTATCTTAGAAAACTACTGTATTATAGCAGTGGATGAGAATATGGGACAGATACACGACCTTTATTATACTGTGACTTGGAAGGATTTGTTTTTTAAGATTCGGAGTTTTAGTTATTAGTTGTAGGCTTTACATTCTTTAAACGTCAGACATGCGAACATGCAGTGGTCCTTGAGTTGAATGTTTTTCAATAGAACTGAAGGCAAAGAATAGACAATATATGTATCGGAGCAACATGTCCTTGTTTCAATGTTATTACACGTACTGTTTTTATAGACTATCAGTTTGGGTTTTTGGGGAATTTACGTTGGCGCTTTGAATCAGTGTTTGCTTTTTTGAATTAATTATAATTATAATTTCCCCAAGGTATTATATTGAGTACTACCCATTGTTAAAGTTACTATGAAACCTGTTTATGGAGCCTAATCCGTAAAATGTATACAGCCCAAAGGTTGGGTTATGGCGAGGAAAAGGGTGGGCAAGTGATTGGGGGTGGTGGAGGGTGGAGTGGACAGGGTTTCAGGATATTCTCTATTCTCCCATTTGTGATCGGTTTGGTGATGTAATAGTAGACCAGCCATGAAATCATGGTTTTATAAAATTTATAAAATTGTTTGAGTTCAGCCTAGGTGTGTAGATTGTTTGTGAGCTATTGTACTGCATTGGTAGATGGTAAAATTGTCAAAGTTAAGGTTTTCTTTGGGTTTATATTATACGTGTGTAAGTTACTTTGAAGTGTTTTGAGGTAGAGTGAATTATTTTATATTGAGCAGTCGTTTCCAAGACGACTTTATGGCTTAAGAAGAATCCAACCATGTCTAAGAAATATGAATTAAGAGTCATTAATTATTTGATAACATTAAATTGATCTCAGATTGACCGTGCTTTTTCCAGGGATTTGGAAACTAACCTCCAACATGGTAGTAAAGGTATGTTTTCATAATTTGTCATGCAAACAAACCTGCTGCCCTCCCTCTCCAGTGTAGGTACTGAGGAGGTCTTGAATCCTTAATGGCTTTATCTCTCATCCTAAACCAATTTCCCTCCTAGTCTAGACAACAAAAACACAGCCACCCGACTCACCCCCCTGTTCCACTGTCTTTTTAAAATCACTGTGTAAAGGTTAGGATGAAACGGAAAGAGAGAGGCTGCTTAACAAGAACTCACCAAAGGGGATATTATTTTCTTTATGACAAAACGCATTGTTCTTGTTTTTTTTTTTTTTTTACCTGTTCAATTTCAGTGCCTTTTTAAATCTGACTTCCCATATCTCTCTCCCTCTCTGTTCCTGATCTCCTGCCCCTTTTTCTTCCTGCATATCTTTGATGCTGTAATTGATCATTTCAGCTGTCTGTCTCCGACCATATCTCCTTCCTCATTTATCACTCCCACTTTTTCTTTCCCTTTGTCCTTTCATCCTGCTTGGGAGCTGTCGTATATCATTCAGCTGTCTCCATCTACCCTCTCTCCTCCCCCTCACCCAGCCTGCCTCGCGGTTTAGACAGGAAAGGAAAGAAACCATAATGGCCTATCTGAACCTGGATTCAGCACACAGCAGTTTTCCTAAAAAAGTCAAACCCTTAATTGAACGGATGCAGTGAGAACAATGAGCAGTCTAATCATCCTTTTTTTTTTTTACATCTTTCCCTTTATCTACTGTTAGCCAGATACTCATGTGGTGTCCCAATTATCCATGTGCTCCGCGTGGATCTCCCAAGTTTCAACTTTTCAAGGTTCATGCAAACATCAGGGTTCTTTTGATTACCTTTTTAAAACTTTAATTAATTTCCTTTTGACAAAATGTTTGTTTTTTGTGAGATTTCAACGACGGGACCCTTAATTTTTTTGTTAAAGAGCCCATATTAGCAAATAGGGTGTCTTGTTTGACTGGTTTAAAAATCATGTCATAGCCTTTTGGAAAAGTGAGAGTGAAGGCGTGTAGGGACCAGGTATTGCCCCCAGGTTTTAACGACACTGAGTGCACCTGGGTTCGAATCAGGTTTCATGTAAAAAAACTGAGCGTGTGAAAGGCCTGGGGGTGTTTGGTTTGCAGGGGTTTGGTTGGTATAAAAAGTATTTGTCTGGGTTTTCTAGTGTTTTTATTTTTATTTTATTTAATCGTTTTGCATGAATTGTCCTAGTTTTTGAGTCCTGTGTTTGGGAGTCAGTTTTGGGTCAAGTTTCTCCTTTCTCACTGTGACTCGAAACGCTGAGCTTGGCAGAACGCTTTCCAGTTCGACCTGCCCCGTTTCTCCCCAACCCCTCCTCTCCGCTTCCACCCTCCGGACAGAGTCTCTGTGTAAATAACTCCAGCTCCCTAATGCCAAAAGCGTTTCTCTTTTCTAACAATTTCTACAATTCTGACTGTACTAAACACTGACCCTCCCCTCCCTTACTTCTCGCACGAAACCCACCGGTTTCTCACTGAAGTGTCACATAGTTTCCCTCCCTCCCTCCTTTTCTCTCGTCCCAGAGAGAGGCATCAAAAGTGACAGCCTGCTGCTCTCCCATTAACCTTTATCATCACTCGCTAGCGTCGGACCGCCGAGGCCAGTCATAATCAACCAAATTATCAGCCACAAACGAAGGCTCTCATTACCGGCTCAACGCAAAGGGAGCTGCATCCTTGAGTACACACGACCGCAGTCACACCCCTCCAAGGCAAGTGTGGGACAGTAGAACAGTGTCGCTGCTTTGTTAGAAGGAAAAAGCTGGGGCATGCCCCAAATCGAGTGCAGACTTGGTGATCGTGGTCTGGGACTGAAAATAAACTTGCTTACCGTGGGAAATAAGAGTGCCTTTCTGTACCATGGAACCATTTGACTGTGTGGCACTGGATGCGTTTGGCTGTGTAGAACTGGAAGTGCTTGGCTGTATGGTACCTGAAGCGTTTGGCTGTGTAGAACTGGAAGTGTTTGGCTGTGTGGTACCTGAAGCATTTGGCTGTGTAGAACTGGAAGCGTTTGGCATTGGAAGCGTTTGGTTGTGTGGCATTGGAAGCGTTTGGTAGTAGAAACAGGGGCGTTCTCACAGCGCGCTGCTGTGAGTGTGTTTTAGCTTGGTGACATGAAGGAAGACAAAGACAACCCTTTGAACTCATAAAGTTTTGCAGTATTGTTTGAGATAATTGGGTGTTTTTGGACATTCTTAAGCCGTGGATGGCAGAGGATATGGGGACATACAGACTGAATCTCATGCTGCAGAAAACATGATCAATTAGAACTTAAAATATCTATTATTATCACCTCCAAAGTCAGTCATCATTTTTCAAAAGTCAAAAAATTGTAGATGTGATTTAATCCGTATTCCTGTAAAGCTAGATATATGTAGAATTTACAAACGGATTTGTTCCCAGTTCTTCATGCTAGGAGACGTTGAAGTCCCATTCAGCCCACACCTGAATCCATTCTGAAACTAGCCCCACCGTTCGCCATGTAGACATGGTGAGGAATGTGAAGTCCTGGTGTCTTTTCTGCTTTTGGGAGGGCCATGTTTGCACTTAATTCATTCCGTTTATGATGACTTGGATTGACTTTCCGGGGCTGATCCATTCCTGGAACCCGTTTCCTTTTGTTTCCGAGTCAGCTGACTAATGGTTCCTTGAATTATTCCGCTCCCTCTCCCTGCTGAAGTTGGTTACATTCCAGGGACGTTACTGACCTTCTAAGTGGCGCTGTAGCTATGAAACACGGCCTCACACCGGCTCGACGGCCCAAAGCACTGGGGAGACAGGATGTTGGAAAGGAACCGGGGGCTGAGTCAGTGTCCTTCAGGAGAATACAGAGGTTTTATTCAGACAATTTAAAGTGTCGTAAACCTGTGACAAAGCCCCTGCGTCCCCCAAGTAGGCCTTGACGCTCGCCTCAAAGGAAATCCAAACAGGATGTTGTTCTGCCTCCGACCGCTTGTTTGGGTCTTCCCCAAATGTTTGGCCACGGTGGGGCACAAATGAAGTCGCGCGCGGTTATCTGTGTCTAATGGTTCATTACAGCTTCCTGGTTATTGTAGTGTAGTGTAGTGTTATGTAGTGTAGAGCCCTTGGCATTAATGGGAGTGGCCCCACAAGGCCACTGCAGCCGTTCACAGCCAGTGCTGCTCCACAAAGGCTCTGTCTTTTCACCTTTGTTTTACATTATTTCCTACTTACTCGCAGTTGTTTTTCTTACGGATGAATACGTTTATATATATTTTTCCCCACTCTTTCCAGCTTCCAGGCAATAAAAGTATTTTATTCCTTCTGCCAGCGTTGAACCGTAACAATAAATGATGATGTTATTTCGGTTTAGTTATGAGCATAATATGAGTTGTGACCATAGCAGCCGTTTTGTTGATTTTGACAATTAATCTGTAGAGAGTCATTGTGCAAACTGCCAGTCTTAATGAATTCTCTAATGAAATGAGTATTTCAACTTCGAATGGCCAACCCCTTCTTTTGCAATTCGAAACTTTTTGGTGTTTCCTCCAAACAAGCCCCGGTTGTCTCTTGTAACACACCCTCGTGTGCCAGTGTGTCTCTTAACTTAACGTCTGTCTCTTGTTTTAGACAGCTGCACTGGCTGGCCGTCTCTGAAAACTCAGCCGTGCCACACACACACACACACACACACACACAAACAAACAGAGGCACTCATTCACACAAATAGAGGCACACACACACACACACACACAGGTTCACACACACACACACACACAGAGGCACTCATTCACACACACACACAAACAGAGGCACACACAAATGGAGGCACTCACGGTACACTCACAGAGATACTCACTTTTTCTGACATGGTATATATATATATATATATATATATATATATATAGACACACACACACACACACACACACACACACACACACACACAAACAGAAAGCGCACACACAATCACTGAGAG
>JAOYSI010044514.1:14178-39230 GCA_025775065.1 Hiodon alosoides | reverse complement strand
CCCCCCGGGTGGCAAACAGAGAGAAACTTGTGGTTAAGGGATATAACCCCCCGGGTGGCAAACAGAGAGAAACTTGTTCACTCCGGAAATATGGTTCAGAATTCCCTCATTTAATTTCCCACCAGCACGCTCTGCTTCCTGGAAGTCCCAGATGGTGGAGGGTATTGTCTGGCACAGGTACATGTAGAATGCATGAGGAGGCACAGAATAGCGAGAATGCGTCTAGCATACTCCGCCTGGATTCAAGGGACAAACGCACAAATAAAGACAGATATGAGCGCATACTCGAGGTGCAGCTGCAGATCTTAGAGCCGGAAATGGCATCATTCATAACGAAGCGCTGCGCTGTCACGGGTGGCGAACCACTCCCAATGAATCGTGGGATCACAGACGGGCTCCTTTTTTGTTGTAAGAGTGTAAAAACTAAGAGCAAAACACAGGTTTAGCCTCGAAGCCAAACAAACGGTGTCCTTTAGAACTGCTTGAATGATCACACCGTTTATATTATCTGCTCGTACCCAGTCTGAAGGCACGCGAGTCGTTCGCTCGAAAAGCACAATATCTTCTGTATGAATAATTTCATTAGCTGAGCACTGAAATGAAATCACGTTTAGGTTGTTTTTAAATAAACCATAAAAACCGTTGAAAATGAAAATTCATTCATGTGTTGCGAGGCACTTTAATCCAAAACTATTTACAGACAAGAACAAGAAAAGGCTAAAAAGAAAGGTCAAGCATCAATCTTAGTGAAATGACATATAGTGTAATAGCATAAAAGGATACATTTCAGATGTAGTTTTTTTTTATGGATGGAAGTGTATCACCAATTGGCCCTCCTCTGTTTATATTGTATTCTACCTCCCTCGTCACTTGACTTACACCTAACAGCACTCTAAAAGTCTGACATCAAATGCTTTTGACATATGTTTGCGATGAATAGTTCTCTCTCCTCCCCCGTTGTCACAGAAAAAGATCAAAGGTTGCGGAAACTAAAAAAAAAAACTCTTGTTTCTGCATTCGCTGAAAAGCAGAGGGGATGGACGTCACGGCTTATCACAGGCGGTGGAAACTCACTGACAGGGATATGCATTCGGGAACAAGTCAGTCAGTCAGTCTTCTAAACATGGAACCAGAATGTGCCAATCAGGGCACCCAGTCTTCTGAACCAGGAACCAGAACGTATCAATCAGGGCACCCAGTCTTCTGAACCAGGAACCAGAACGTACCAATCAGAAGAATGGGAAAGAATAATTGATGGATTGAAGAGGCTCCCAGGAGACCATTTCATTCAGTTTATTAACTTCTAGATGACGGGTTAGGTTTCTGTCTTGTCTAGATGTTCACTGGGTGTTTTCAGTGAAGGGGGGTTGATAAACACCTCAGAAGAACCAAATTAATTAAAATGAGAAATTGTAAAAAAATTAAAATAAAAACTGTGACTACTCTATTCACCACTCTAGAATTGAGTACTGAAATGCAATCTGTTCAGGTGAAATTGGTTTTACATTATCCATTTAAACATGCATTCAGTGTCAGTGGGTACCAGTTACTCAACAGCTTCACCAGTTCTCAAAATATATGATCGCATTTATTTTTGTTTCGAAGGTTAACTTTTGTTCTATCATCAAATTTGCAATTGCCGTCATGTATTTATTTAAAAAACAAAGCAAAAGACGTATGCAAAACAAAGGGGTTTTTGTTAACACTTATAAACAAAGTATATTTGCAATATTTCCCCATCATTACATTTGCTTTATGGGATGTTTTATTTTATTAACTTTTCCGAATATTCAGGGAAACAAAAAAGCCGTTGCTCTTAAAACAAACCAACAAGACCTACAAAGCAACTCTCCCTGCCTCTTCCATCCTACACCTCAGGAAAGAGATACTGAATGCATTTGAAGAAGACTATTTGAAGATGATCACATTTGTTTTTTAACAGCCTTTTGGCTGATGTCTCTGCCGTGTGCGTTTATTAATTTATTTTGTTTCGCTTTGAAGCCGGCTTTAAAATGAACTCATTTTGGATAGAAGTGCTGCAAAGAGGCACCTAATCAGCATGTTTTTATCTTGTTGTGGGTACGTTTCATTTCTGCAGCATCTAAATAGCAGAGCCCCAAGGGACTGCCTTTATTCTTGGCAAAACTGCATTAGACGCCATAAATGAGCTCTGTTTATTTCTTTATTTATTTTCCTCTTAGATCAAGGCAGACTTCATTAGTAATTCATTAGAGCACACAACCGGGGAACAATCAGTAACACAGCCCAGACCCCTGGTCGCCTCCCCTGCATGTAGGTTGTGTGATGTTCAGATGTGCAGTGGTTGTCGAGCAGATTTTCTAAACAAACCTCTTCTGCAGTCTTTGCTTAGGCTTTCATTAGACGCGCTGGAGTCAATTCTCCAGCGTGGATGTGGAGAAAAGTCTGAAACTCACCGGGGAAAGGTACCGTTTCCATTTTGTATTATTTATGTATGAATGTATGATTTCATTTTATTTTTTCATTTTTTTGAGGAGTTCAAGTGGCAAAATTAATTTTGAGGTGGCTGGGAATCGGCTCGACTCCCACACGCTGCAGAAAAATCTCTTATTAAAGTGTACCGCACTTTGGGGGGAAAAACTGAATCTCGTCGTTCATTAAAAATATCACAGCTGTGATTATTTTTTTATCCCGCGTCACTTGGCATTTCCAGACAAATTAGGCTGGGTTATACATTTGGTTTGTTCCATGAAAGAACAGCTTAACCGTATCACCACGCTGAAGGTTGCACGGATAATATAGGGGCCGGAGTATGGGGAAATGAACTGTTGTACCGAGCCTGAGCAGGACAGAGAGTCGTTTGTTGTTTTCAGAGGAGTTTAATTAACTAGGCCGGCAGCCTACAAAAGACAACAGCCTTCTCCTCTCCTACGCATGCGCACTTCAAACAACAGCACAGGCTGTGACATTGAGCCTCACACACACCCCCACGGATTCCCCTCCCAGTACTGGGCCCTGGTTTCTTTACTGAAACCAAACCTTTTTTTTTTCAAAAACCTCAGGCTTAATGCAATGCGACAGTCGATCTACACATGCTTATCTCTGCATGCCAGCTTTTAATAACCCCCTGAAATAATCATTAGCATGACATATGCATTTAAATGCCCACATAGAAAGTCTGGGGTCACTTAGAGATGTCCTTGTTTTTGAAAGAAAATCTCATTTTTTGCCCATTAAAATAACATCAAATTGATCAGAAATACAGTGTAGACATTGTTAATGTTGTAAATGACTATTCCAGCCGGAAATTTCTGATTTTAGATGGAATATCTACATGGGCGTACAGAGGCCCATTATCAGCAACCATCAGTCCTGTGTTCCAATGGAACGTTGTGTTTGCTAATTCAAGTTTATCATTTTAAAAGGCTAATTGATCGTTAGAAAACCCTTTTGCAATTATGTTAGCACAGCTGAAAACTGGTGCTGATTAAAGAAGCAATAAAACCATGCTTCTTTGGACCAGTTGAGTGTCTGGAACATCAGCAATTGTGAGTTTGATTACAGGCAACTCTGGGATGCTGGCATTCTAGGCACTTGACAGAGGAGGATTGGAAAAAAAAGTGTTGTGGACAGAAGAATCCAAGTTTGAGGTGTTCGGCTCACAAAGAACATTCGTGAGACGCAGACCAAATGAAAAGATGCTGGAGGAGTGCATGACGCCATCTGTCAAGCATGGTGGAGACAACCTGATTGTCTGGGGGTGCTTTGGTGGAGGTAAAGTGGGAGCTTTGTACAGGGTAAAAGAGATCTTGAAGAAGGAAGGCTATCACTCCATTTTACAACACCATGCCATGCCCTGTGGACGGCGCATGATTGGAGCCAATTTCCTCCTACAACAGGACAATGACCCAAAGCACTGACTCCAAACTATGCAAGAACTATTTAGGAAAGAAGCAGTCAGCTGGTATTCTGTCTGTAATGGAGTGGCCAGCACAGTTTGCGGATCTCAACCCCTACTGAGCTGTTGTGAGAGCAGCTTGACTGTATGATACGTAAGAAGTGGCCATCAAGCCAATCCAACTTGAGGGAGGTGCTTCAGGAAGCATGGGGTGAAATCTCTTCATATTTCTACAATGCCAACGGTCTGCAAGGCTGTAATTGCTGAAATTGGAGGATTCTTTGAGTCATCTTGTTTGATATCTTACCACTGCATGTTCCATCACCTAATATAACTTTGGTTGGAGGTTAGGCATTCCTTCCTCGTTCAATATGTCTTTGAACTCTGAATGAATAGATAATTAAAATAAGCAGTCAGATGTTGTGTGCTGTTACTGTGGTTGTTGGTTACTGTGTCCTGTACAACATGTGGAACGGTTGCTTGAGTTCACAAAACATTCTTCTGCCTCTTGACTTCCTGTTTAGCAACTTGTTATCCATTCCTTGAAACGGGGTGCTAATGGGGCTTTTTGTTCCAGCAGTGTTTCGAAGTTTACTTTAAACAACTGCTAATTTGGTTTGTGGGAGGAAAGCATTTCTCCATCTTTGGGCAGCTAGAACTATGATTATGTTTATAAAACTGCCTCATATTATAAAATAATTTCCCAAAGTACATTTAAATTGTGATAACAATACAGAAAATGTATTATATTTCTGCATAGTTTTAGCTGTGATCACTTTATCATTTGTGCGGAACTAAATTATTTTAAAATGACTCTTTAATATTTGCTTGCGTGAAGGAATGAAATAATTCCAGTTCTGACCTGAGAGTCTGATCAGTCTATTCACCTGCAACAGAGACTGAAGTGCATGGCCCTGGTGTGGAGGAGGCTTTTTTAAGCTCATACTTTGACACTCTGGACAATAAATTGTGTAAAATTACATAGAGATGTTGAAAAACACTGCCACTGTAATGCAAATATACCTACAAGTAAGTATATGTAGGGAAATATGTAAATGAGCATTTACAAGAGCCAATCAAATCGCGTCAAAGTCGCCTCTCGGCCACTACAATCACAGCGTGTGAACTGAAACTTTTTTTCCTGGTCAATGATAGCAAAGAAAAGATCATGAGGAATATTAGGGGGTTTTGTCTGCGGTGAACGATTCTTACCCTCCACTCCAAGCCTTGATGCAAAACCAATGAATCACTATCCACTGGAGTTTCTCCTCCCACCCTTGCAATACACTGTAGAGGAAGAAGAACAATATTGGGTTACCTGGTCCACAGCTAGCTTGTCAACTCGAATGGCGAATACTTCCCCACACCAGGCTTTTAAAGGGTAACTTGATCTTGCCTTATAGTTAGCTCAACAAAATACATTGAATGTTGACTTGTGTCAGCCATTGTCACTAAGTGGCTCACGTTTTCCCATCGCCTCCCTTCACTGGCGTCAACTTCAGCTCTGGACATTTATGCATTCGTAGATATTGAACACCTGTTTCTTTCTTGATATCAATCAATCAATCAATCAAATTATTTTTTCTAGCACATTTTTACAGATAGAATTTATCACAAAGCACCATGAGCTGCAAGGGATAAAATAAATTTATGTTTTTATTTTTTATAAATTTTATATTTCAGATTTCTGTACTGCTGCTGAAACTGAAGAATTGGAGACAATTGCTCAAAAATTTTAATAAATTCAAATGAGCTCAATCATGTTTAGTATGGTTTAACTGCGAGCTGTTTTATTTTATAGGATTTATTTAGTATTGGAAAAAAGGCTTGAAAGACAAAAAAAGGCTATAGGAATTTTAAATTAAATTTTAAATAAAAATAATACTTTTCTAGATTAGTATATTAATATAGCTAAACTTTGTGGAGACCACTTTCCACTCTCTAACTGTGTTTATATTTCAATAACGTCCTTTGGCTCCGGACCAGATCTGCTGGTGTTTGCCCCTGACCTGGAGCTGCATGCCAGCTGGTGCCAGGACCATGCATGGAATGTGTGATTGCTCTGCTGACGGGGCATGGAGGAAAACATCATAAGGAATGGTCGCAGACCATGCCCAGTCCTAAAACCCATGCACTGGCGTGATCTGTGCCAGTAACCTCCTTGGAGCGATGTCAAGCCTCACCGACCCACGTTTGCCACCCGCACAATAGAGAGCGGATCTGAGCAAGTGAACTTCAGAGGGCAGTGCGTGTGTGTCTTCTGTAACATTCCATTCATGGCTTCTAGGGATCCAAGCATGTGGTGGATTCAAAATTCAAACAGATGATAAATCTTCCTCACAGGTTTATCCATGCAGGTTGGAATTGGTTTCCAGAGAAGGCGCTGAACCCAAAGGACCACTTCCTGAACCACTTCATTTCCTATCTTGATGATCAATACCATGCACCACGATGCCTTTGCTACAGATATCATCCACTGTGGTGCATGGTGCTTATAGCAGCAGCAGAGTTTATTGCAGACATTTTTTTCGCCTTGCCTGTGTGCTAAAACCGAGACATGGTTTTATCAGAATATCAAAGGGAAGCAAAACTGTACGGACCTGTACCAAAAAGCCTTTATCAGTAAACAGAGGATAAAATCAGTGATCTGTGAAGTTTAGTGCCCCTACGAAGGTTCTCACATGGGTACATATCACAGAGAGACGATATGGTGCACTAGACACAATAAGGCATGACCTGGTAGGTTGCCAAAATAAACCTGAGGGTGGAAGGATCTCAGGATGGCGGGACTGGTGCCAGGATAGGCCAGGTCCCTTTAGCGTCTATTTTTGCGTCTTTTAAATTGTTTTAAATTGCAGCAGCAGGAAAATCTTTAGAAACACTTTCGGTTCCCAATGAAGAAAAAAAAGTGTTGTGCAATGCATGAGCAAAGCAACCTGAGATTTTTGAGTATTATGGTTATTTTCTCATGGGTATGCTCTTGAGCCTTGTAAGCTACTGAAGCTGCTTCCAGCACATTAGATTTCCGGGACAAATATGATATGTTTCCTTTTTTTTCTGACCTCTTGAAAAACTTTAAAGACTCCAGTTAATGCATATACAAGTGGTTTCGCTTTTTCTGAATGTTACCTCTCTAAAGTATTTCCTGAGAGTGTAAAGTCCTCTTAGTGTCCCAGCTCTCTATCAGTCCAGGATAAGGGAACGGGCAGAGGACTCTTAGTGTTCCAGCACTGGCCTTCAGCCTCTGCAAGACAGGCTAAATGAGGCCTTTAAAGTTAATTTCCTTAAAGGCTTCCCAGTGCTGCTGGGTCTTTGGCCCCCGATCTGTGCCCAGGCAGATTGATTTTCATCCAGCACAAACAACATAATGACTGGTCATGTGGTACTCCTCACAGATGGGCCAGTATTACGGGGAGGCTTTTTGGAACATGAAAAGCAAAATGTGAAAAGGGAAGAAAAAAAAACTCCCCAGGAGTCATAAGCGTAGCGCACCTGTCTGACCAGGGGCCCTGGAAGCAGTAAACAGTCACATGCCCGTGGCGCCTGGCAAAGAGTGCCCGGGGGCCCACTGGAAAAGGCCAGTGCTTTGAGTCTATTGATCAGTAGGACTCTTGGGAAGCGAATATTGGATGGTGGTCACCTGCAAAATATCAAGGTCTGATGGTGATGTCATCCCTCCACTGGGCACAGCTGCATGTTTATGACAACATAGAAAATATATGCTTTTGTCACACTTGTCCACCCACTCAGTGAGGACCCTCTTAAGGGACTAAAACCTGTTAGGCTGTTCGAACAGTATCATATGTCTGTCCATATAGACTCACCCCTTTCAAGTGAGGTTTCCTGTTTACCTTCTGCTTTTACTCAGTCATGCCCTCGCTTCAACAATAACCGTGCAGCGCGTGGATCCTGTGAGGTTTAACGGCTCCTGCTTCATTCAATTACTTGCAGTGGAGCAATCATGTGATTGTAGTGTAGGTTACCATTTATGAATGCAACTAATAAAAAATGAATCTTGTATGGTTTGAATCCAAATTGGTTTAAATCCGCTGCATGAAGTGCAAAGCAGATGCCATTATTTACAAAGGCAGGGTGGCAAAGCAAGGTGTCTGCTGGAGGTAATGGCTACCCAGTCTCCTGCACTACATTCCCATGAGGCCAAAGGAAGAAAATGATGCGTATGTTCACTTTACATCGAATTTGTGAATTGTTTGGAATTACAAAAAATAAATAAATGATCTTATCTGTATTATATATTACACATTATATATTATATATTATTATTATTATTATTATAGCAAAAATATGTTTGTTATACATATTTGTCAAAAAAGAAATAATTTCTAGTCTCCATTTCCTCACATGCAATTTGAGAACAAAGCCATACTCCAAGTAGGAACGATTCTGAAAATGATCTGGGGGGTAAGACTTGGTGTGTTTTGTAAATCAATCCGCTTTGTGCTGTTGCCTCGACAGCGGCACTCCTCCAGGATTAAGTGAGTTTTTGCATCTCCTGGCCGGTCCCACACTTGTGAAATGTCCCTAGGGGACCCCACAAACCGATAGTCATCAACCGTTCGGAAATAAACAAAACGACTCATTAGGGAGGACGGTTCCTTGTCAGGCAACAGCAGAACTTGATCCAGATGAACAGCTAGCGTCAATCCATATTTTCCACATTTATGCGGTTTATGCACATCGAAGTCAGTCAGGCAAATTCTTATCTTTATATTCTTGTTATGCTAATCGGTTTCTTTCACAGAGCAGACAATATCTCTTATCTCCAAACAATAGCCTGACTTGACTCTTGATTACGTACTTTTCTGTTCTTAATTATTTAAAGGTAAGCCTGGGGTAACAGAACATTATCTGGCCTGAAATAATAGAAAGATAATGTTTCATTACCCCAACTAATAAAATAAAATATTCTAAGATAAATATACAGGTAAAGCAGTCTGTTGGACACGCCCACAGACAAGGTCAGGCCAAGCTGTAAAACCAGATAATGTAATAACTTGTCATAATGATATAACTTGCAGGATAATGTAATAAATTTGTCAAACAGATAACGTAATATTTTATTTTTGGATATTGCAATAATTACTGGATAATGTAATCAGGTTATAATTTAGTTAATAGGTAATAATCTTTTTGACAGAGAAAGTAATAACTTCACTAAATAATGTAGTAACTTGCCAAAAGCACTACCATTATGTTTTGTGTTACAGAAAAACCCACACACAGACAGACACTTATACCTATGCAAGCGCACACTTTAATTGTAATGTTTTGTGTTGCAGAAAAACCCACAAACAGACAGACACTTATACCTATGCAAGCGCACACTTTAATTGTAATGTTTTGTGTTACAGAAAAACTCACACACAGACAGACACTTATACCTATGCAAGCGCGCACTTTAATTCTGTAGCTTGTGGCGCTGTATCTGGCATGCACACAGGGGCGGAGGCTGAACCAGGACAGAAGACACCAAAAGCACTGGGTGGGGAAAGCACTGGGCTCTTGCCCTCTTCGGGGAAATGCCTTCCCAAAAGTCCGATGGATTCCCACTCAGGAAAGTCCAAATAAACCTAAATATTATGAGAATAAACCTTCTGAGAAAGTCTCTTCTCCCTGTTTAATACCATGGCCCCGCTGGCAAATTTTGTAGCCAGGTGCAGGCGAGGTGGTTCCAGCACAACGTCTGGGCTGTCTGGGGAACCCGACACAAAAAGAAAGGCTTTAAATGGCTGGCAAGACTTGCCAACTTGCTTCTCTCCTTCTGCCTCTCTTCTAGACAGCTGGTGCCACTTTATATCCCCTGACAGCCTGCAGCTGCCTGATGTAATCAGCGGCTGCAGCTGTAGGCAGGCAATCAGGAGTAGGCACTGGCCATGGTGCTGCCTGGAGGTGGTGTGTTCGTGTTGCTAAACCGAGAGGAAGCAAGCTGAACGGAGGCTGGTCAGCTGCCCTTGGTTCAGAGATTTCCGGCAGCCTCTCATGGTGCCACGACCTACCAAATGTGGATGATAGTTTCCATCACTTATATGACATTAAGGATGCCTGTAGAATTATGTTTTAGTATAATGATGATATATCTTTAAAATTAAATTTTTATTTATATGATAAAACGAAGTGGGGACCTTGTTCGCATTTACCTAGCAAAGGTAGGACTTCGACTGCAGTTTATAATCTGAGCTTAAACCCACACCTCCTCAATCCCTGTGTTTCTGCCAGTGACCTTACGTTTAATAGTTCTGACTTCTGGTTAAATCGATAAAACACTCCTAATAGAAGAACTATTACATATTGGTTATATTAACAACCACTAAAACCTCTCTGCCCATCATAAATAGACTACTTTAAAAAAACATTCCAAAGTAGTATTTAACAGTTATAAAAATTCAATGAAAATGTCTTGTGGGACAGTCGTGCAGAAAAAGTAATGTTTGTGAAAAAATGTTTGTTTTTTTTGCTTTGTAGTAACAGAGAAATTTAGCAAAAATAAATGATAATCGCATAGCATGATTTTGTTTGTGATTTGTATGAACAGAATCATATATATGTATTGGGAAAACTGTTACTGACAGGCCGGTAATTAAAGAGATGATTAAGCATGAAACACCAGGCTTTTGTTTGGAGTGGAAATTTTAATCTGTGATGAGTAGTGTGACATAGTTACTGTCATAGTGCAGATATTGTAGACTGCTGTTTTTTTATTGGTCAGTAACGAATTCGAATTAGCTAGCTAGTTTAATTACAATTCAAACTACAGGGAAAAACCCCATTAAGGTATCCAATTAATGTTATTGAGATTTAAAGCACAGAAAATAAACTGATTTTAATGCATCCAAGAAACACAATTAAAAAAACCATATTAATAATTTACACAGTGACTATTAAATTGGTTTTGTAATTCTGTTCAAAACTAAATCATAACCTGAATTGCTTCAATGGATATAGAAAGAGCGCGCTATGTTTGTCCAGTATTTACCCACACAAGTAAACTGAACTCACTGTCATGTTCCTGGAAGCATTCTGAGATAATACGTGCTTTGTGACATGGCACATTATCCTGCTGGAAGTCTCCATGCGATGGGTGAACTGTAGCCGTGAAGGAATGCATCTGGTCAGAAACAATGTGGTCAGCACTGTGGTGATCAAATCCATGTCAACAACAACCAGCCAGATTGTGTGAAAGTCTGAATTTTGTCTTCTACAGTCACAGCATTTCTTTGACCAAACACACAGATACAGATTTTTTTTTAAGAAACTTGGATCGGCACACATCTGCACGTACACACAGAGAGTTAGCGTTTTTCCAAAACAGTGTTTGCTTCTCCTCTGAAGTTAGAGTGCTGGATGTGGAGACAATAGTCTCCAGTGCTGACACTTTCATGTTCACTTCCAGTGACACGGTCTGATGGGAAAGTGTTTTGTAATACAGCGAATCGAAAGCAAGTGCTGCAGGTAAGCAGAAAAAAGGGTCGCAACCTTCTCAGAAGGACGGTCTCTAACAGAGAGGTTTATTTCTGATTCTCATCTCATTACACCCGTTCAATAGTGGTGCATTCTAATTTGGACCTCTGTTAATGGTTGTATTTTCAACACCTGTCTTTCCACTATCGGAAATGGTAGTAGTTATAATGCTTTCTGTCTTTATTGCAAATGGCAGTATTTTTCAATGCTTAATGTGTTTCTCCCCAAGGCTGATTGAAGTTGTCCTGGCCATTGAAATGTTTTTTTTTTTCTTTATGCTCAAATGAAATGCAAATGTCATACAGTTGCTTGACATAGTTACTAAACTCCAAAACAAAACTTATTCATTATTAGCAGACAAAAGTGCTTTGACTTCACATACATGGCTACCTTCTCAGCTATATCCCACAATGCACTGTGCGTATTGTCCATATAAACTATTCATTGAAACAGTCATGCATTTTAATTGACTTTGTGATGCTGTCATCAACCGACTGAACTCTGTGGGTAAAAGGCGGTTGTCAACGGTAACTAGGCTATATCAGCACCTATGGAACAGTCCTTGTAAAATGTAAAATCTACAATTTTAACTCAGACAGCGAATCAATCTTTGAAGAAGCCCCAGGCCACGTAGTTTTGGGTCTAATTCAACTGTTTGTTCTAAGTGGTTCATTCTGGCTCTCGACATTACCCCTCCTCCCCGTTAGTTCCACGACCCCCCTCTCTACTGCCTTTGTGTCCCTCTATGTTGCTTTCCAAACACAGGCAAAATGGCTTATGACAATAAGACCACAGGCAATTTGATCTGAAAAGAGTTCTGTTTTCTGAGGCTGTGAGATGCACACAAACCTCATGATTCAGCAATGATGAACCCCCCTCCCATGGCATCCACAGCCACACACACACAGACAGACACACACACACACACACAGACAGACACACACACACACACACACACACACCGTTGGCTCATTTCCTGGCCCTTGTGAGGAATGCGGTGACCATCAACAGACTGGTCATTTCTGGGAAAGAGCAACAAATGAGCGGAATATTAAAATGTTTCTGTCAAAACACAGGTGCATCATTCGGAATGCCGTGAGGGAAATGAAGGACTTTGTTAAGGAAGAGATTCAGAAAGGCCATTAGCTGGAAGTTCCATGTCCTCAGACACACAGCTCTGCCGATGTGGTTTCGCTTGTATTGCTCTGGAATGCGCCTGTCGGTTCCAGTCGAACGCCTCTATGCTTCAGCAATGGCCAACAAAGCTTTGGGGATCCATATTATTTAACATCAGCATGACAAATGTGTTTTGTACTAACATACATTTTTAACAAACATTTTAATTTACATCACAAATATTCACATGCATGTTGATGTAGATTAGACAGCAGTGCATTGATACTGCGACCTATTCCATCTCATCCCAAAGACGCTCTACTGGGTTGAGCCACACTGAGACAATACGTACCTTGTGACATGGCGCATGACGTACGTTGTGACACGGCGGACTAAAATGCTGGAAGTCTCCATGTGATTGTGTTGCTTCGCAGCAACAGTGGAATTCAAACTTCACTCAAGCTATAGGAGTGATCCAGTCATGAACCGTGATCCACCCAATTTACCTGATCCACTTTATTTAACAACTGCATACCTTTTTACGTCAATGTAAACGTTTTTAACTAAGACTGTAGCATATGCTATTTTACGCCATGTATTTCCATGTGCTTATTGTATGTTAGCATGGCTTGCTGGCTTGCTTCCACATTCTCAGCAGGTTCGTTTGTGCAGAAAAGAGGAAAAAACACTAAGCCGGATCCATGTGGTTCTGGACTAGATGCGACAAACACGCGGCCCCGTACGGTGAAAAAAGGAAAAGATAATAATCTGTTTTCATAACGGAGCGGGACCTGCTGGCCGATAGCCTTGATACGTATGCATTCCTCTGCGACGCCTGGGACGGGAGAAGCGATTACCTGAGACGGGACGAGGAGGGGCATCTCTCCTTGTGGTATGTTGTTTAACACTTGTGGAGTGGAGAGCATACATAACAGGGGCTTGCTTTTAAACTGCGTCTGGCATTGAAAGCAACGCTGCAATCGGCCTATTAAAAAAAAAAGAAAGAAAAAAAGTTTAAATTCTAAAGAACATGCTTCTGTTAAAAACATGTGGTTGTGACCAGGGCTTCCCTCCGAGCTTAATAAAGGAGCGGGCGTCAGAGTCTTGGCATGGAGCCAAAAACACGCTTGTTTTGGTGTATCAGGCAGCGCATTTGGGTATTCTCAGGTCCCACAAGACGCAGGAATTACGCTGGCTTTATCTTTCAAATCATCACAGCAAACAGTAGGTTTTAATTCAATACAGCATGGGACGCATTGCTTTAATTACACATTTTCTGTCATCGGGGTTAATGCAAGACGTTTATTATTTATTTATTATTTTATAATATAATGTAAAACACTGAAATAAGAAGATATTTGAAACTCAAGGACATAACAAAATGGGATTGTGGATTTAAACTGATGATTAGGTCAATATTGAGTGTCTTTAGTTCCTTTTTGTTCCTCAAAAAGATTAAAACACTTAAAAAAATTGACTAACAAAATTTCCCCTTACACTGTTTTACTACAGTAACAAAAGTGATGTAAATTTACAGCAAATTGCTTATAGTTAGTAACTATTTTGCGGTATATTACTGTAATGATGCATAATTAGAATGCATTCTGGGAGTAAAGATAAGTAGGGTTAGGGTAACTAACAGCCTTGTGCTGTAATTAGGCAATAACTGAATCAATATTTTTATACATTAATATTTTGAAGGGCACTCAAATTTCATGCACAACCCTGTGGCATGAAGCAAGTTTCGCCGATTATCACATCTTTAAAATAAAATAACGAATGCAATGTTAATGGTATTTTTCTTTACAAATGTACAAAATGTACAAAATGTTATGTTTCTGCGAAGAAGAGTATTATCTCTAGGGGAGTCCCAATAATCAAGACCAAACCAGTCACAATGTACTGTCCATCCTTCTACACAATGCTTGAGCGGTTGAGAAATCTACTATATTATTCAGTTTTATTCAGTTTGTGTCTACTACTATGCCATGTCCCAAGAGTGCACTTAACGGCTTTGGGTTCGGGGAATAATTAACTGTTAATAGTTTTCTGTTTTTTTTTTAATTCCCTCTGGAAAATGCAACCTGTTCAGTGCTGCACTATATGGACAAAAGTATTGGGACACCTACACATTACACCTACAGGAGCTTTTATGACATCCCATTCTAAATCCATAGGCGTTAATATCGAGTTGGTTCCCCCTTTGCAGCAACAACAGCTTCAACTCTTCTGGGAAGGCTTTCTACATGATTTTCTGTTGGAGTTTTTGCCCATTCTTCCAGAAGAGCATTTGTGAGGTCAGACACTGATGTTGGACGAGAGGCCTGGCTCGCAATCTCCGTTCTAGTTCATCCCAAAGGTGTTTGATAGGGTTGAGGTCAGGGCTCTATGTGGGCCAGTCAAGTTCTTCCCCACCAAACTCATCCAACCATGCCTTTATGGACCTTGCTATGTGCACTGGGGCACAGCCATTCTGGAACAGAAAAAGGCCTTCCCCAAACTGTTTCCACAACAATAAATTGCTTTTAAATCGTAGTTTACAAACAACCCAGCTGTCAGTAATTTACAGTAATATTTACAGGACATCATTTAGAGTGTACTTATATACGGTCCAGACCAATAAGGAACTTTATGGCTCTATACTGACCGACAGAGGAGACTTTTATGGCATATTAAAAGGTTTGGTATTTATCAAAGTACATATGTAATACATGGAACCCCTGTGCGTCTGTGCATTCACACCTGTGAATGTAAATCTCAGATTTGGTCAGTGATACCTGACTAACTTTTTCCCATTCTTATGCGATGGCACGGAATCTCACAGCACAGCGTGGCAGAACCCCACAGTGCCAACCAAGTGTGTACGTTACCTTGGAAACACTCGTACGAGCCCCAGGGATCCGTCATGCGCTGGGGCAGCCATGGGGAAGAAACTCAGACCAGTGGGTCTAGCCTCTCTCCCCCGTGCACAGTGATTCAGCCTCTGGAAGGCTTCTGGGCCTGCAACAACAGCTGACCACACTCTTCGCCGTCCACCCACCGCGCGCCTCGCCCAATCAGCGCCGGAGGAGGATTACGGTAACAAGCGGGAGGAGGAGAGCGCGTCATCTGGAGATGCTGCAACCTAACAGGTGGTTTTAACAGCAATTAACCCCATGGCAAAAGAGAGGGAGAGCATGATGGGGGTAGGATGGAGGAGCCTGCGGGAGCCAATCAGGTGCGCCCTCCTCAATGGAATTCTCTTTGAAGTGGGGTCTTGAACCACCAGACCTGGAAATTGAATTGACTTTGAGCCCCTGTTACAAGTCCTCAATCATTGGGGTGGTGGTGCCGGTTACAAATCCTCTGTCAGAAAGGTAGTGATGGCGAGGATGAATCTGGGCTGTTGAAACTGTGATAAAGAGTGTAGCTGGAAGATCCGAGATTGATCAAAAAAGGCCTACCGCCAACGACGTATCCACAGCTCATGTCTGGGTGCCAAGAAATGCCCCTCGGACAAATCAATACCGCTATATCGCAGTGACTCCGCTGCGGCCGTCCGGACTGATGTGTTCGCCAGTGGGAATCGCCACCTGGCTGTTTTTTAATCTGTTCTCACAATGTTGTGAGAATGTTACGTGCCAGAGTAATAGTTACCGCGATTTTCGAAACCCAGCTTTCTAAAGCGGATCTCCCCTGTGCAAACTGTCAGTCCAAAAAGTTTTAAAGTTTAATCACATCTTACCTTTAATCACAACGTTGTTGTCTGTTATACTGGCTAATTGTTATTTAATTTGTTTGACCATGAAAAAAGTAAATTTCAATGTAGTTAGTGAATGAGGAAATAATTTTATACATATAGTCTTTTCTGTCATTCAAAAATATTTTAAAATTTTGGCCTATAAGAACTTTTCAATGTCACAACTGTATCCTATTTGGTGGAAGTACTCTGGTAATACACTTTTCACTTTCGTAATCCACACCATCCACCGGGGCTGATACTTTACCGTAGTTCATGGGTAACTCAGCCTGTTTCCATGGATACATCCACTGTTGAGCATTTATTGGCCGTTAGTGTTCAAACAGGAGTCTCAAGCAGTCGCTGTAGAATTCTCCAGTCAGGACATTGCTGTGCTCTGGTCTTTTACTGTATATTTTTTTGTCATGTTCAGGCTGATGATTACAGTTTGATTTGATGTTCTTTGGCCTCTCACCTGCCCACCCCTCCCACGGAGCGGCCTATGGGCCTGAAGTCACCTGGCAAAGTGACAGGAAGGTACGCAGCAGGGAGAGGGGGTTGTCAAGTGAGCGGCCTGCGCCCAAGCAGTGTGCCCTGGGGCGCTGCAAGCTGTTTGATCCCAGGCCGGGGCAGGCTACGGAGTCAGCAGTTTGTGGCCGGCTGGCATGCTGTTTGTTTTTGCAAGGCGCAGAGCTTGAGCAGACAATAATAAATATGCCCCCGGCCTGAGAGTCCCGCGCTATCTGGGCCTGTCACAACTAGTTAATGTGATAACGCGCTGAGTCCCGTTCTCCCCCTCCTACTGAGCCTTCTCACTCAGTCGGGGCTGAAGACCCAAAGCTCGGGCTGAAACGTTTAGCGAATGCGCATTTGTCAAACTTTTTGGTTTGAAAACCCAATGCATCAAAAACCCAATACATTTCTTTGTATCAAGAGAGGGAAATGTATTTTATGCCAAAACATTTAGTAAGAGAGACAGATATACAGGGAATGATAAACAGCCTTCATTGCCTGCATGTAATTCATAACTTCAAAGTTGAGAGTGATGGCTTTATGTATGAACTCCTAATACATCACAAACAAATAAATAAGTAAATTGTTTTCATGAGTTATGTTTCAACAGCTATATTCCGTTTCGATTAAGCAGAGAGCAACCAGTTAATCCAACTGATTACTCAAGCAAGTGTTTGGTTAAAAATAACTTCCTTGGTTAATTTTCCCAGCATATTGAACAAGAGAATCAAAACAGCAACAACATAATTTGTTTTGAGCCACAGTTTACATTGAGATTCTTTATGATACCCCGTCTCCATGCATTTCTCAGTGAGGGCACAGCTTGTGAGTCCCAAAGCCTTGATTTCTCGCCTTGAGTAGAATGTTCCTATGGAAGTAGAGTGATTGTTATAAAAAGAAACACTGTCCGTCAGGCACATACAGTCTTCTTCAGTGGAGAAGATGGATCATCTGCCAGAAGTGGGCTTGAGCTAGGGACCTCCAGAACCACACAGGGATCAATGGGGTTCGCTCCATCTGCCTATAATTACCAAGGCAATCTTCTGAGGGGGGCGGAGGAGGTAACGTGAGCGAGAGAGGAAGCAGACGAAAGCATTTCCCATGGAGGTCTGACGGTGGATCTGACAGTAGATGATTGAACGTAAGTTTAAAATAGGTGGCCGTGTTCCACAAACCGTGCTGCTGACAGATGTTTGGCCCCAGCGCTTTGCGCGCTCCGCCGTTTTCCAGCGTGAACGCACAACAGCGAATACGAGACGGCCATCAGCGGTATTACGTCTGGGAGTTCATCACTGGTAGGGAAACATATTTCCTGCAGCTGCTCTCAGTATGCGGGCCCCGCTGGAGGTTCATAACCGCTCCCCTTAACCCATTAAGGAATATGTTGGCCAGTGCCTGAAGGCCATCCCAGGGGTTTGTGGTGACAAACACAGCGTCTTCATGCGACCTTGTTGCCCCGAGGGCGGTTTTTTTCAAATCTTTGAGCCCGGGGAACACCTTGAATGTCAATGCGAAGGCGAGGGCTAGAGTCTGTGCCCATCTTTTAAGCTCACAATTCTCCTTTGAAAGGGGTGACAAGGAGCTCCACCCCAAAAGAAGATAAATACTTTCCTTTCAATTCACTTAATGGCTTTTTCCCAGTTTTTTTTTTCCTTCCATTGGCTTTAGCTCAGATGGCCAGGAGCCTTGAAGAACGCAGCGCTGGGCTTTGGGGCTTCCTTTAAAGCAGATACGCCAGAAGAGGGCAGATTGTCCTTCAGGGGTCCCAGCTACAACGGATCCTCCGACGCCGGGTTTGAAAACCCAATCTCCGGTTTCAGGGAGGACTCAGAAAACGCCGCCAGAGCAGAGAGCGCTGTCTGGAATATGCAATACACGGGGATGGTGTACCCGCCGGCAGGGATGCTGAGGTGGTAAAGATGCACGGCAAAGCTGTTGTGTTTGTTCACGGGGGCCTTGTGGTGCGATGAGACATCTGCTTTCAGAGGAGACAAAGCACGTAGCCTCTTTTTCTCTTTTGTAGTAAACCATCCCAGACAGCTGAAAATGTGATAGAAACTTTCTCAGGTGGAACTTATTGTTTCAGCTTCCCATAAGATCCATTATAGGAATCCATTGTAATATTGTTAATACTGTTTTTTAAATTACTTGAAATAGGAATTTTTCTTTTTCTTTTTATTTTGACGTGTGCATGCTTATTGTAATTTTGATATATTAGGACCATATTTTTCTCAGACAAAGTGAAAAAAATAGCTTTAATATATTCAAATTAATACTAAAATATGCCTTCACCTTTTCTCTTTCAGCCGTGCTGTTTACAATAATGTCAAAGGTTGATAATTGATTATATTTAGCAACCATTTTGTGTATGTCCACATATAATTAAGAGCTAATTTACCGTAAATCACGAACTTGCTTAGAAAAAATATTTATATGTTCTTGCTCGCTGTAGGCAGAATTTCAGTATTTCTGTTTCCCGCTAGATATCTTTTCGTAAGGAGTTTGATACCATTTAATTTCGTGCAGTGCTGGGTGCACACTGTAAACAGCCAGGCAATTGTTGCCTATACATTTGTGAAACATGTCAAAGAGCCGTTAGGAGGATGATTCTTTTATGATGGAGTGCGTGAGGAAATGTATCCCAACAATGGGAAGCTGCTGAAGACGGACTTTTGAGGAAAGCAGGTTTTCCATTTTGTTTGGGGCTCTGTTTTTATGTCAAACCCCCTCTCTGCAAATTGCATTAGTGACCTGATTAGTGGCTTAGGACATTTAATGGCGTGGCCTGGGGTTGGTGCGACGGCCCTTGAGTTTGAGCCTGAGCCAATCAGGTTGGAAGTCCTTCACATCGACCACTCACCAGCGTATTGCACGCCGCTCTCTGACGTCAACTGTTCTGTGGGCGGAAATATTTTGGATTGATAAACGTAAGATCAATCATTTTTCTGCCCATAAAAAATGCTGTAATTTATGTACAGATGTAAAGTTATATAAAGTTTGATTTGCAGACTGCCAAAAAGCTTTTTTTTTCTTTCTCAGCCTTAATCCTTGATTTTAAATATTAAATAGTTTTGTATCCAGTTAAACACTGAATGCTTGATGAAAAAGCATTCAACGTTTTACTAGCTTAGCTATGCGACTTACGGGGTTAGCCAGATGCCTAATTGTTAGCTATTGTTAAATGGAAAGAACTGTGTTCGGGGGGTAAGACATGTCAAGTTTATGGTTACTGATAAGGGAAAGTAATGTATAGGTTCGGCTTCGATTGGCTTCCATATTGCACACCATTACCACTGCTACAAGCAAAGCGTATAGAAATACTTCTGCCTAGTTCTGATCCTAAGGACAATTAGATCTCAGCCAACATCTCTGCTCTAAGAAAATACTAGTGGCAGCAATAATATGTGCCCGAAGGGAAGCGATAATTGACGGCAGCAAAACCTGTATGGCACTGACACTTACAACCGTACTGCTGCCAGAAGAGCATGTAGCTAGCTAATAATTCTGATGTTAGCAAATATGTTTTATCGTAATGGAAAACCTGCTCTCAGAGTAATTTTTCTTATTTAAAATATTATTCACCAATATGTAATGCTTTATGTAGCAAGCCGCTAGCCTGATATGCTTCCCCAAAGCTAGGTTCTAATCAATTACCCAAAGTACATCTGCTTTAACTAATTTTTCTAACTACATCTACAATATGTAAATGTAGGATAAGCAGACAAGCACTGCTAACCTCCCTCTGTTAAGATTGCAAGCAGTCATAAAACATTAATGTGTGCGTAAACATCACACACTCAACAAAAATCTGACAAACCTTTATACTGGGGTAATTCTAATTTACATCGAGTGAATCTAATATCGTAGAAGACATCTGAGTGAGAAATCTGGTGCACGATATTTCAGATTTAACCACGCATTTCGGTGGTGTAAGGTCAACCAATCAGATTAAATCAGCTCTCAGAGTAGATCTGCCCTCGGAATCGTAGTTGACATCAAAAAGCGTCAAAAAGCATTTTCTGTGCGCTTACTCGCAGGAACCATCTGGCAATCTAGACACAAATCTCTGTCTTAGCCATGCTTCTGAATGCCAACATGCTGAGCGTGTCTGGCAAAAGGTGCCCTCCATCTTTCCCTGCCAGTGAAAAACACTCCACCGCCACCAACAGCACAAGATAAACATTGTGCGCAACAATGTATTTATATCCTTCAGCTTCCCAGAGACTAAAAGCACTCGTGGCTCCATTCCAGCAAAGCCTCATTTGTTGTACCTAAAAGTTGTGGCAGGCAGCAATTTTCTACAATCCACTTTAATCTTACATTTCAACATGACTGAATAAAAATGTTATGTGTAACCATAAAAAAAAGCTAAAAACTAAGTAAACTTTGTAATTGTGGGTGATTACCCTGTTCTTTTCTTACTTTCTTTCTTCTCTGTAAAAACAACTGCGGCACGTCTGCATATCATTGGAAAGCTCAGCTCCTTTTGGAGTGTTTTCGTAGGTTTTCAGGGGTAATTGAACTGCAGGCGAGGGGCTGTAACTCACAATGTCACCACCTCAAAGCACGGGCGGAAGGATAGCTGCCGTTTTGCGGGAGCTGTCTTCATGAGTAAGTTGCCACAGGTGTAAATAAATCAGAATACTATACTACAACAAGTTTGCTTGCCAGTTGCTTCAATGGAAAGTTTTTATTCACCCAAAAAACTTTCAAAAGGTTTTTAAAAAATGTTTGTATCAAATTATTATGGGGTTCCTGATGAGACTTATTTATACTTATATAACTTATATATAAATGCACTTTTCACTCATACTTAAGTAAACATTCAATTCCATCAAACATTTAATAAAAACATGTTTAAAAAAAAAATATAAATAATTTGTGAACGTCAATATTTAAATATCATGTTAAATACATTAAATTATGTTTTCCTCTGTCAGCGATTTCCTGGTACACCAACCACTGCTCACTCAGCACTGGTGAGGGTTTGGCGAGCTTGCTGAACTATTCAATGTGTTTTTCCTTCATGATGTTTTAGGCTGATGCAGCAGGGAGGCTTTTGGTGCCTTTAGTGTAACAGTGGGAGAAAGGAGGAGGAGCCTCCCCACCCATGTCCTGGTGAGAATGTGGGCCTTGATTGGGTAATTTGGCGATTATAACCTGCACCTGGCTCCCATTGTAAATTAGGACCAGGTGCAGGGATTCAAATGGAGGGAGCCAGTCTACTCACCTGGTGAACATGCAGTCTGGGTAAATTGACATACAGGGTATGACGCGTGAGGAAGTTGTGAACTTTGTGTTGGCATGATCTGTTTATTTGTAATTTACAGTGGTGCATGTAAAAGCCTCTTTGAGTTTCTGGGACTGTAATCTCTCTCAGTAACCTCACAAAGATGGTCAGGGCTGTGATCAAGCTTGGTGGCGCAAGGCCGAGAATGTGCACTGATCAGCGACTTGCCTTTCAGGAAGGCGACCCATCTTCTCTGTCTGGCCGGATTCATCCAAGTGACTTACAATGCTGCATCTGTGTAGCGCTGGCAGCCCCCCATCAGATCCACCATGTGACATAGGCAGAATGAGTGCGCGCTGTTGGGCTTTGCGTCTTTCAGTGCTTCTTTGTTGGTTTCTAAGTGCTACGTTGCATTGTCAAAAACAAATGTTACTGAGAATTAGTTTGTTGCTACGAAGTGAATCCAGGACTACTCGAGAGAAAGTGGAGTCATTGCAGTTCAATGAAAATAAAATAACAAAGTTTGGAAACACTGACCCTCCCTGAAAAGTGTGCGTGCGTGCGTGCGTGCGTGCCTGTCTGTCTGTCTGTGTATCTGTGCGATTCTTATTTTGCAACATGTTGTGATGATGTATATATAAAATGTAGTATAATTTATTCATTATATTCACCTTCAAATCAATTTCTGACAATTTGGCAAGTGCTATAAATTTGATCCATGTGTTACACATCCTAAAGCATTGTGTTTAATGTTTAACATACAGACAGATAGACTTAATTTCCCAACAAAACCGCAATAAAAAATGTCCTGTTTAAAACTGCAAGTCAGAGCAAAATTTTCGTTGCAGGGGACTTGGCATCAAGACCAGGAATTAAATCCTGCAGATACATATCCCTTGGAACTGCAACTGTCTTCTGCAAATACCTAGCTAAATAGCTGACAAATCTATACTGCTGTTGAGAGTGTGACTTCATTCAATTGACATGTTAGTGAAGCATACAGTAAATGTTCAACCCAATAAGACGCATCACAAAGTGCACGCCTTCTAGCTAGCTAATCTGATATTTAGTCCTTTTTTTAATTAAGAATAATTAACCGGTTATGACGTTTAACACACTGCAGTCGCCGTCATTAGTCGTCTCAACAAAGGCAAGTCTTTTCCCAATGATTTTGTCCTGCACCGCATCCACGTGGTAAGTCTGCCGAAGCCCTGAACAATTTTCCAGCAAAGCTCTCCCTTTTTTGGAAGAAATTGCCTAAGATTTTTCGTTTTATGTAGACAAATATCAGCCTCTGCACAGGCAGCCAGAAAACCCTTAAGGAACTCCCATCTGGCATGTGATGACTTCAAGCTATCTGTCATTGTCACTCGCCCGTGGGCACCTGCTGCATCGTGATTCCTCAGGTGAGTTTTTCGATTTTTACGCCGTCGTTGCAGGCGTCCTGGCGAGGTACAGTCGCCTGCCCCGAATGTTGCTCTCAACGAATGATTTCTCAGGTTTTTGGAAATTCGCGCTGGCAGGGTCGAAGGTCACTTCTGACGTATCAGAAGCGCTAAAGCCACGGCTGTCATGGGTTGTCGCTTTCACTCGAGCAATAAAAATAGCCACTGCAGCTGCTGTGAGGTGTCACGAGAGGCGAAGAAAATGGCCGGCCATCGGTAATAACGATTTCGTCGTCGTCCTCCATTGCTGCGTTGAAACTTTGATCATTTTCCCTCGGTTGAGATTTCTCCCCATAAAAACACATGCCCTCATGTTTGATATGTCATGAGGGCTGATAACATTTGGGTGAGGTTTATGATTACTGATGGGGAAAGACAGGTTTAGGTTGGGTATGGCCTCAGCATTACATGACATTCCCGCTGGTACAAGCAAAGCATATGATGAATCCTCATGTTGAAACTGCCCAGTTCTGAACCTGAAGGGAATAAGACCTTAGCCTACACCTGTGCCCTGAGACATAAGCCTGCTTACCCCAAGGGCAGCGGTGATTAACGTCAACATCTTCTGAAATTTGCATCTTTTTTTATAACATTTAACATAAATATTTAACTTTTTCCATATAAAGTTGATATTTAAATATTAACAGACACTCAAAATATGGGGAAAATGTGTGACAAAATAAAATATGTTATAAAAAAATGTATATGTTTTATGTTGCATTTGGAACCCCATGAAGAAAGTTTTTTAAAAGTATTTAAATGTAGAATTGGCCCGTCACCACATGTTTCTGGTGACTTTCTCTGGCCCACTAATGCTTTGATGTTCCTTTGCTCTATAGAGGTTCTTCTCCTTTCGCAGTAATTGTAGTCCTCAGATAACACAACATCTTAATATGCTTCTTCATTTTGACAAAGCTGACCCATTTAAGAGTCATGTGCAATGAAGGCCGACAAAATAAGACGATTTTGTTTGACAGCAACATTTTCGTACAGGATATCTGCTGTTACGTTTTTTTTTTCATTATGGCACCGACACTATTCAACTGATGATAGACAGTGAATTTTAAATGATACATAAACTTTGAGCCATGGAGCTTTTCTATCAGGTGCAAAGTTTTGCAATGCAGTAATTTAACAACTACATATGTACTTATGTAGTTTACTTATTCACTTATGTATTTAACATGATATTTACTTTGGCAACCTCAAGGGCACTCTGATAATGTCCACCCTTGTTCACCTGCACCACCACAATTCACCGCTATGCCACCTGCTGGTTCCAATTAGGTAAACAATGGTTTATTTAGGGTAAAAAAAAAGGCATACAAGTACAATATATTCATATATTGTGTCTTTCACAACATAATCAAGATAGGAAAAAAACATCCCTTCTTTCTAAATATAGCCTCTACCCATTTTAAGGTAATGTAGTCCTATTGGCCTGGTGCAGTAGGACTACAATCCCCAGGACGGACAGGCAGCCATTTTAGATAAACACATTAATTGGGTAATTGATTGAACAGCTGCCTTCAATTAAACTAATTGGCAGCCTTTAAAAAAGGACAGGCACAACCAGTCGGTTGAGGAGGGCGGAACCGAGGGCGGAACCGAGGGCGGAACCGAGGGCGGAACCGAGGGCGGAACCGAGGGCGGAACCGAGGGCGGAACCGAGGG